>LZPO01097405.1:62176-90649 GCA_001675575.1 Neotoma lepida
TGGACTTGGGGCGCCCCCTGCCCTCACCACTCATGTCCTCTTCCTTCTGTTCACAGGGAGGCCATCATAAACCCCAACTTGTGGCTGAAATCTCTTGCCTAAACCAGAGGTAGACATGGCTCTAACAGAGGAGCTGGAACATGAGGAAGAATCAGTGTTGACCAGGAAAGGACAAACACAGGACACTAGAGCAGGGGTGAGCAGGAGGCAGGAGACAGTCAGATGCCAGGTTGTCAGGGTAGGGAAAGACGCTAGTGATANGACAGGATGATGGTCCAAGTAGACAGAAGGAAGNCCCTGCTGACAAGGCCCATGTGAGCCTGGCTCACCCTCCCAGGGTGTCAAGGAATCCTTCCTGGGGCTTCTCGGCTAGGGGATGTGGGTGTGGAGAAGANGAAGAGGTCTCTGTAGAGCTGGAAGGAGCCCAACAAGGCAGCACAGCCTCCATCTCTATCACTTAAACCCTGATAGTTGTCCCCCCCCTTTCCTACCTCCGCCCAAATGCTCTGGCCCTCCCTGCCTGGGGCTGAGTCACACACACCCATTTCCTCCTGCAGCTGCTGGAGAAGAGTCACTTGGCTTGGGAAAGGAGCAGGGCATGGCAGGACCTCCCAACCCTGGTTCATCTCAAGCAGCCTCCAATGTTCCTGTGTTGGCCATCTTTGAAGGCACAAAGAGAGAAATGACTGTGGTCTGCAAAGAGGGGTCAGTGCACAGACCTGGATGGCTTCCTCGGGCCACTAGTGTCAAAGGGCCACTGATGTATGATGTGCATCATACCAACTCCTAAAGTGGTACCCTCTCCCTCCCCCCTAAGCAGATTAGGTCCATCTGCTTGGGCCTAATCCAGTTGCTGTCTTCCAGAAGAATCAAGAGCCACTTGCACTGGGAGCCACCCAACCCACTGCTTCTGTCCACGGCCATGGAACCCACCCACAAAGCCCAGGGTTCAAATGTGCAGTGAGTCTCAGAGGAACTTCTGCTACTGAGGAGCCCCACAAGCCACTGGACAGAACCAAGGAGGACAAAGAGGGACTCCCCATCCCGGCCTTCCTCCTGTCCCCTCAGTGCCAGCTGGTGCCCTGGAGAATGNCCTACCACTTGGATCCCCACACTGATCTCCCTGATGCTGGAGGTGCCTCCCAGCCCTCATATCCCTGAGAAGGGACCTCAGTCTTGATTGCCCTCCAGCTGCCAAGCCTAAGAAGAGTGCTCTCTTTGCAGGCTTGGCTCCCATGGNTAAGAGGCCTAGCTCAGGGCCTGGTCCTGGGGGATCCAGAGGGCCACCAGCTCTGGAGGTGGCTTGTCCCTCATAGTCTCAGAAGAGGAAACATAAGTCACTAGGAGCCCATAAGAGGAAGAGGAAGAAGCACTGAGCCATCCCTGTGATGTCCCCTCAAGGTGTCTCTATCCTATACCCAAGAGCCAAAGACTCCTGCTCACCAGCTGGTATAAGGGTGGATCTGAAAGGAAAAGGCATTGGGAAGAAGAGGAAAGGAGGGAGGGGGAGAGTACCACTTCAGGAGTTGGTGTGTTACAGTGAATGAGGGTAGTTTTGTTGAAAACATCTTGGGGATGCTGCTTTGGATCTGACATTTGCACTGTTCCATGGGGCAAGGAGACTTGGAGGGATGGACCCAGAGATGTTGGGTCTAGGGTGAAATGTGCGGATCCAGGCCTCCCCTAGATTTGGCCCCTGCTTCTGGAAGAATGCAGACTGGAAGCTCCAGGAATCCCTGCCATCATCAGCTCACAAAGCCTCTCTGGGTTAGTGAGCCTCCCTAGAGTGTGCCATCATTAGCTGTCACACAAACCTTGCTAGATANTAGGCCTTGTCTGATTCCCTAAACCCAGNCAACATCCCACATACATTGCTAGGTATCAGATCCTGTTTGATACCCTGCTGTAGAGGGCAAAAAGGCCTTGTGCACACAGGCACTGGAGAAGCCAGGAAAGTTAAACACACAGCTTATCTTTTCAATGGAATGAGGTGCATAGCTGCTNTTCCTGGAACGCCAGGAATGATGTAGTTCTACAGCCTGGTGGTCCTTTGCTGTCTGATGAGACAAGCTCTGCCCGTATCTCCCAGAAGTTATGTTTTTTACTTATCCAAGACTCCTCCCCCTAAATCTTGAGCATTGTTTTTAGACCATAAAACCCATTCCTACAAGTGATGTCACTTGTGCTTTACAACAGCCTAAGTGACTTCTCTGTTATCTTAGGGCCAGTCCTGACACCCACAGGCATTATGTTTACCTCAGTCAAACTCCCTAGACCCTAAATCTTGGGCACTGTCTGAGTCAACAGTACCCATTCTTGTGGAAGAAGCCAGATGTACTTTGTAAATAATCTCAGTGTAAACATGTCTTCAATTGTTGTGCACTTGGGACTGAGTTAATTGTTATCTGAATACTTCTTTCCAAAATTGTGCTGTACTCAAACATGGCTAAAGTNAAATGATCTGGGCCAGACTCTAGAAGTCTTGGTCTAGCAGTGGTTACAATAAAACCAGGCTGAACCAAGTCTCATTCTGTGTCTTCATGGATCATTTTTCCCTGCCTGCTGTAAAGCTTGCAGGGGAATCATCACGCCATGCCACCTGGCAACACCCAACATACACTACAAGTTCATACTCTGTTGACCCTTCTGGCCATAAAAAACACTGTTGAGTACTAGACTTTGCTGTATAACCCGTTCCCTGGGAGTGTCCTGAAGGCATTGCTCAGTTCCAAGCCTGCAGCACAGGCCAGCACTACATACACTATTATGTATCAGGCCCTGTACACCCTCATCCCACATACACTGCTAGGCTATCAGTCACTCCTGGACTCCACCACCTCTGCCCCACATACAGTACTAGGCATACACCAAATCATGCACTCCTGACCACACATCCTGATTCAGCTGCACATACAGTGCTCGGTATCAGCTGCAACTTGACACTCCCTTCTATACCACAGAAAGTGCTGTTTTAAGACCCTTCTATGAATTGTGCTGTGGTGATATTTTACCTGTGTTCCCCAATAAAATTTATCTGAGGATCAGAGGAAAAATGGGGCTGCCAGCCACTAGTAGTAAAACAATAGTCTTGCAAGTTAGCACACGCCCTTAATCCATTTGCTCTCTGTGACTCCAAGGTCACATGGGGAACTAGCAGTAGGAGGTGGTGGCACACGCCTTTAATCCCAGCATCAGCCTTAGAGTTCTGAAGGTCCATGCAGACAAGACAGGAAGTGATGTAGCTTGGTGAGGATAGGAAATGAGTTAGCAGATGGACAGGCATAAAAAGCCGGGTTAGACGGAAGTCGCTCTCTTCTCTTCGCTTTGCTCCTTGAAAGTAGAGGCAGCGTTGGTGAGGTGAGGCTAGTGGTGGCTTGCTCCTAATTCCTCTGATCTCTGTCAGATTTTCACCCTTATTTCTTGTTCTGTGTGTTTATTAATAAGACTGGTTAGAAGTTCGTCTTACATTGTGCCCCAACTGCCAAAGACTCAAGTACACTGATTTCTAGTAGGGTAGGAGAATAGTAGTGGTGTGGTAGTATCTAGAAGTATCTAATAGTGTATGCAGGGCAGCCTCAGGGTGGGGTGTCTTGCAAGACCCGAAATCTCACAGTGTGTGTGAGGTAGGGTATCCAGAAAGACTTTTTACCTACTGGTGACTGTGAGGCAGTGGTGAGGGTCTCTTCCTGNAAGATGAGGTGTATACCCAGGGTGGGCTTACAGTTGCCACTAAGTTAAAGTGAGTCTGGAGGACAGACCAGATCTCCTGTCCTTGATACAAACAACAAAGGGGACAAGATAAGAAAGATGCACAGAGAACAAGAAACAAGGCACTGTCCAGAGCAGCACTTGACTGCCTGCCAATCAGCTCTCCTTCTCCAACTTAGGTGCTTTTTAGCAACAGGTGGATTCTGAACTGCTACCACTGAGCTCCAGGAAGTCACCACAACCCATTAGGAACCAATCAGACTCAGTAGCTTCCTCCATATTCCCAGCTTAGGCCATGGAGCCTGAGGTCCAGACACAAGCAAACTGCTCCCTCCCCTCACCTAATCATTCACACATTTGCCCACTGGGCATTCACTTAGACAGGACCAGAAAACCAGCTCTTTGGCAATGGCATCCCAATATAAAGTGACAGTGTAGGGGAAGGCACCTATCAGATGTGCCATTCCCAACCCAGAACCGAATTCAGAGGGTAGACTTACTTCCTAGAATCCATCAGTTTTGGTATACAGGAACATGGCAGTTATTCCAGACCTCTCTGGACTCAGCAAGAGGAGTGGAATCCTGGAACATCTTCAAGGGGCATCTCCCCTGCAATCTCTCCGTGGCTAGGAAGGTCTGGAGTGAGGCTAGGGCTGATGAAGCATGAGAGATATTGGTGAGACCACCAAATGACATACTCTGTGAACAATTTATGGACCACAAATATAATTCCAAATGAGTCATTTCTTTAAGACAGCAACCACGAGCAGNCTCCTGCCACAGAGAACTCTAANCCCCAAAGTAAGTCAGTACAGAATTTACAAAGGCAAAACCCAGGTGTGGGACAGGGGAATTTTACAAACATCATTTCCCTGAAAGGAAGTAGGAACCTGTTGTGATTTTTGGAGGGGAGAAGGCAAGGGGGTTAGGGACCATATGTCCCACCAAGTAGAAAGGAGGCAGCTTTAGTCACTGTTCTATTGCTGTGAAAAGGCACCATGACCAAGGAAACTCCTATAAAAGAAAATATGTAACTAGGGGCTTACTTACAGTTTTAGAGGACTAGTCCATGGTCATCAGGGTAGGAAGCAAACAGGCATGGTGCTGGAGAAGTAGCTGAGATCTTGTATCCTGATCTACTGGCAGGCAGACAGAGACTGGAACTAGCATGGGCTTCTGAAACCTCAAAGCCCATCCCCAGTGACACACCTCCTCCAATAAGGCATGCCTCCTAATCCTTTTCAAATAGTTCCATTCCCTGGTGACTAAGCATTCAAATACACAAGCCTATGGGGGACATTCTTATTCAAACCACCACAGAGGTATAGGGTCAGTTATGGGGTTGGGGCAGCCTGACTTCCCTTAAGCAATTTTAGGGTGGAGTATCCAGCAGGACCTTATACCTAGCAGAGTATGTGATTCGGTGGGTGTGCTGGCATGTCCAGCAGGACCTGATGGCTAGTGTTGTATGTGGGGTGGTTGGGGACATCCATCAGGGCCTGATATCTGACAGTGTGTGTGAGGTGGCAGCAGGGGCGGGGGCTGCAAGGGTTTTACTCAGCATTGTAGGTGGGGAGGTGTTGTGGGATGTTTTGATCACACTCTGACACTCCTGAGGCCATCAATAAAGGTAGCTGACCAAAATCAGCCATAGAGGTTTTGGAGGACCGAGGACATATAGAGAGACACAAGAAGTAGTAGGGAGAGATTTAGAAAGATTCTTGGCCCTTTTGGGTCAAGGAAGGAAAGAAAGAGGAGGTCACTGGTCACTTTGTTGCTTCTCTGATTAATCANGTTCTTACTTCGATGTCTGTCTCCCAAGTTTTTATTGATAAAGAATAACCAGATAAATGTTTCAGGGTGGTNGCCTTGAATGCAGATGTCCAGCAGGGTCTGATACATAGAAACTTATATGAGATGGTGTCGGGGTGACCAGCAGGGCCTAATACCTAATAGTAAATATTGGATGATGAGGGTNAAGGGGTGTCCAGCCTGGACTGGTAACTAACATTGTAGTAGTTCAGTAAGTTGGGGTGATGTCCAGGAGGGCCTGATGCCTAGTAGCATATATGGAGTGTCCGTATTGGGAGGGTGTCAAGCAGGATCAAATATCCAGCAGTGCTGGGGGTACAGTGGCTTGGGAGTATCCAGCACGGCTTGATACCTTAGCAGCTAATATGGGGTTTGGAGGGCTATGCAGGGTCTAATACCTAGGAATGTATTTGAGGAAGTGGGTGGTTTTTCAGCAGTCAGACAGCTAGCAGTGTTAGTGAGGTGGCACAGGGCTGTGTTCAGCTATGCATGATACTTACTGATGTACATTGGTGGTCAGAGGGGGTCCATCAGCTGAACCAGTGTATGTGGGTCACTGACATGGAGTAGCATGTCCCACAGATCAGGATAACTAGCAGTGTATGTCAGTTGGCAGCAAAGGTGGAAGGCTGTCCAGTTGGGCCTGATATCCAGTGCTATATAAGGTGCAGTGGCCTGGGATGTGTTATCCAGGAAGGCCTGATATCTACAAGTCTTTAAGGAGCACCAGCAGGTGTCCCTCCTGGTCTGAAAACTAGCAAAGTGTGGGTTGCCAACAGGGAAAGGGGCAGGTATAACACATATATTTCTCGGTATATGACCCTGCTGGATCATTTTACCTGCCAATACAGAGTGCATGCATCAGATAAAGCTGGTCCCACATCTGTGTTCNAAATAATTTTCTAGGTGCCAGGCCATGTTATACACCCTCACCCCTCACCACACAACCTACACTACTGTTTCTTGGAGCCAGCTGGACAACTTCCTATATAACACCCCACATATACTGGAAAGTGCAGGCCATGGAGTATACCCCTTACATACACTGATAGGCATCAAGCCATGCTGTATACCCCTTTCCCATGCCATTTTTGCCTCACGTTCACTGGAAAATATCAGTCCCTGNAGCATAGACATCTACACTAATTGCCAGGTATCAAGCCATGCTTCATACCTCTTCCCAAGCCATTTCTACCCCTCATATATTCATAGATACCATCTAGACCTACTGGATACACCCCTGCAGCCTTCCATACACTGCTACATATAAAGTCCTACTGGACAAGTTATGCTACACACACACACACACACACACACACACGCGCGCGCGCGCGCGCGCACACACACACACACACACACACACACACATTGTGCAAGGTATCAGGCTCTATTGGATGTATTCCATCCCACTCTGTTTCTATCCAAAATACATGGTTGTTTATCAGGCTGTGTTGAACACACTCCTGCCACTCCCTAANCTAAATGTGCAGGTACTATGCCCTGCTGGACACCCCTCTGCTACTCCCCAACCAGCACCTGACATACACTTCTGGGGTCAGACACTGCTCTCTGCCCCTGATACATTACTCTGCATCCAGTCCTTCCCTACCCTGCCACACATAAAGTGCAAGGTATCAGACCCTGTTGGACATATGGACACAGCCTCCTCTACTGCCAAAGCCTATACAGTGCTGTGTATCCCTCCAACCTCCACCCATATAATGACACCCACCTCCACCCATGCTACTACCCAACACATTCTGCTACTTATCAGGCCCTGTTGGACTTAACCCTGGAACAACCACAGGTAAACACATAGATGAATTCCTTTTGGACACCCCTCCCATGCTTATAATGCTGGGTATCAGGTCTACGAGATACCTCTGACCCCAGCTCTACCTCCTAAGCGGTTGTTAGGTGTTAGGCCCTTTCTGATATCCAGCCNTGCTTCCTCCTGACCTACACTGCTAGGCAGAAGCAGGGAGATGTCAGGCCTGGCTTGAAAAGTAATAGTGTATTTTCTGTGACCATGAGGTTNGTCTGTGTCCAGCAGGGCCTTTTTTATGTGGGTAGGGAGAGGTGGTCAAATAGGACCTGATACATAGGAACATATATAGGACTTCATGATTGGTATCCCATAGAACATGACACAGGAGGGCATAAGAGGCTTNGGGGTGGTTGTCAAGCGTGGCTTTACCACCTAGCAGTGCATTTGGGAATTTGGAACAGGTGGGGGTATCAGGAAGAGGCAATTAACTAAGTACCAATGTTATTTAGTTGGGGAGGACATAGGCAACAGGTCCTGAATCCAAATACTGTGTGTTGGGTGGGGTCAAGACATGGGATAGCAGAACCTGAACCCTAGCAGTGTAGTGGGATTTTAGCTGTAGGGGTGGGGTAGAAGAAAGGCGTGACATGTGGGTTCCCAAGCCAGANGAGGGACAGTAGAGCACTGCCCATATCCTGGACATCACTCTGAGAGCATAGCAGGGTGGGGCTGCTCCCTACCCAACAGGCTTGGGCCTACTCAGCTCCATAGAGACAAAGGCCACATCATGATAGTCAAGCTTCTGTTCCGCCCAAGGGAACTAACTGCCTTCTCAGAAACCATGTGGCCAGCAGTCTGCTAATCTGACTGGTACACTTGGAGAGCCCCTGTCCCCACTGCAGCACTTCCTCCCATGACCTCTTTCCTCCCCTCCCACCTGACTCAAGCTATATAAGCTAGCCTCGCTATTTCAAAACAGTTAAAACCGTCTCCTGGGTCTCCGTACTCACCACTGCCTGAGACGCCTCCTCCAAATCCTGGGACCACCAGTGTGCAACTGCGGATGGGGGTCGGGGGGCCTGCAATGATACCTGGCTCTGTATGTGGTACGTAGGGTAGCAGTATCAAACAGAACCTGATACCTCACAATGCATGCATGCCAGCAGTAAGTGTACATCTAGGAGCAGTATGGTGGGTAGCTGGGGGCGACAGCAGGCACTGAGTCTTAGCAGTGTACAAGGTGCAGCAGGCAGGTTCCTGTGGGGCATGGGCATGGCCAGCCAGGTCTGGTGCCTAGCAGTATTTATGAGCAGCTGCAGGATGGTCTGTTCAGTAGAAGTTAATACTCAGTATGTGGAGCAGGGATGAAGGTGCGTGCAGCTCTAGCTTCTCTGGTCTTAAAGACAGCAAGGTGGAAACTCACCAGCTCCAAGTCCCACCTCTTCTCCCTTCTCACCCAAATCCTTCCATTAGCCCGAGGGGTTTGGCAGGNCAGGGCAGGGCTGCAGACAGACAAAGCTGGAAATGACCACCTAGCCTAGACCTGGGAAGGGCTCCTAGCCCAACCCCTCATGCAGCAGGATGGAGGATGGAGAGGCGTCTATGGACAAGGAAGGGAGAAAGGCAGAGCACATTTGCCTGAACCAATTCCTGGGCTGTGATAATGACAAACAATCCAGATGGCTTAGAAGAGGGATTTGTTGTCTCCAAGCTCTGAGGTCCTGGGGTGTGGCAGGGCCAGGCTCCCTCTAGTGGCCTAGTGGGGATCTGCTTCAGCCAACCTCCAGTTCTGTTTTCTAGGCTGGTGGCAGCAGAGCTCCAGTGTCCACAGGTCATCTTCCCTGTGTGATTCTGTGTCTCAGGCTTCCTTGTCATAAGGCATGAAGCTATGTGGGTTTCTCTTATGACTTTTACAGCTTCCATGTCATGTTTTAATGTTTCAACTTTTACAGTCAGCCATAACCATTGTGACAGTGAATTTTTCCACATGGATTTTGTATCGTTTGCTTTTCCAATACTTGTTCTGCAGTCATTTGTGAATGGACCATTTTCTCTGCCTTGATTTCTCTGGGTGCCTCTGACAAAATCGGTTGACTTGATTTAGGTGGGTCTATTGCTGGACTCTGTGGCCGGCTCCATGTGTCTAGTCTCCATTCCCTGCCCTGAGCACCTTCTGTATCACCGAGGCTTTTGGTAAGTGCTGGAACGGGAAGTGTGGGGTCTTGAGGGGTCACTTCCGTCTTGTGCCGCCTCTTCCAGGTTTAAGCCTAGTTGCTTGCTGCATTTGATGTGTTGAGCATCAGTNTGTCATTCTGCTGAGTAGTTAGATGAAATTCAAAAGATCTGTGCCTTAACAACTTGACAACTGTGCCGCTGAAGAACAGGGGTCTGAGAGCCTATCCCTTTACATGTCATGTAAACACTCACCCATGTCTCAGTGTTCTGAATGGCAATTTATGTAAACTGCATTGGATTTCTACTTCAGTGCTACAGTATTAGGGTCTGTTGTAAACTGTATCTATGTGATACCAATGAGAGATGGTCCACCTGGATGACCCCAAGTTCCCACCTTCTCATTAGCAGTGACTTGTGATGGGGGGCGGTGTCCATGGTCACTGCCCTCCTCAAGAGATCCAGCCCAGTGGCCAGGCACAGATGAGCATTCATTTCTCAAGGCTCTGCTGAGACACTTCCATAATTTGATCAGGCAGGCTTTATGGAGCATCTGTGAAGACAAAGAGGCATGGATGACCTCCTGCACCGTGACAATGCAAACAGGGCTCAAGGGGATTGTTTCTCATAGTAAGTTTCCCACTGTGACCTTCCTCCAAGGAGACTTCCCACTTGGGAACCTCCTCCCAAGGAGACCCTGCCGCCAAACCTCAGATCTAGTTGGGGAAGGCAGAAGGATNCCCCAATCCTTAGGTGGGCCCCAGAAAGGTAAATCATTTTGTCACTCTCCACAGGGTGCCATGTTCTGAGACCNTGTGGCAAAAATGAATTGGCTTCCAGAACCTCAGAAAATCATGTGCTACTCTCCCTTAGGAGGCTTCAAAGGCCCTCTCCACATCACTGACACCACAGCTGAGCAGTGACATCATCAGGTCAAGGAGTCATGAGCTACATGTTAGAACTGCATCTATTGTCAGAAATTCCCCATAGCAAGGGCTGTGTACATGGCAGAGAATGCAAAGTTTGTATTGTGTGGGATTCAGGGGAAAACACTGTGCCTGTCTCCTTCCCATGTGATCTCTTTCAGTGGAAACCAGCAGGAAAAGCTCAGGGACTTCTGTCTGCAGGGATGAGCTTGACCTGGCTGGACCTGCTGCTGGCCAGAAACAGCTTCCTATCAACATGCCTGCACCTGGGCACTCTGCCTTCCTGGATTCTACCTTACACTTCTCCACCTGAGTTGGGGTAAACCCGTGGTCAAATAAGCTTCCAGGACACACCCAGCACGGCTGCTGAGCTAATCAGCTCTGGAAGCAAAGCACTNTCATGCACTTCTGAAACTCCAAGGGACCTTGATGTTGCCACACCAGACATTGTTGCTGGGACCAAAAGGCCTGGCTCAGAACTAAAAGAGCATCCCTACAAAGCATCCTGTGTCCCAAAGAGTAAGCCACTGCGCATCTCTGAGACTCAGCTTCCTCCCCTGTGACTGGACATCAGCAGGCAACTTTGGGATGGTGTGTGTAAAGATCCTGGTACACAGTAGCTGCTCGTAACCACACACACAACTNTCCAGCAGCATGGGTAGTGTGCAGGCAGGCACTGAGTGGGATGCTGGGTTTGCAGACCTGCTCATCACTTGATTATCTCGAACACCAAAGGCAGCAACACTGTTTCCTGAGCAGCGAGAACATGATCATATCCTTGAAGAGCCATGGTCTCCAGACAAAGTCTCTTTCACCACCTAGTTAATGCTCAAGTTCTCTGGTGCATCTGTCTAGTGTTCCCTAACAGGGACAAAGCTGCCACCTCCCCCTTTCCCAGGCCCTGACTTCCCTGGAGTGCAGATGGTCCAAGGGTCTAGTTCAGTAGTGATCTGATGATCTGGGCCCACTCTGGCCCTATGAACAAGCTGCTCAGTATCTCTGGGCCTGTTTCACATGCCAGGCTGTATGAGGCTCACCTCATACGCATGGTCCCGCACCCAGTGCAGATGAAGTAGCTGACCAGTGACAGAATTACCAATGGCCATGTCAGAGGAGCCTCAGGAAGCAATTAACATCAGAGGATTGGCCCACCAATCATTTGATGGGTGAATCTCCAGTGGGCAAGGCCCAGAGGACTTCTGCCCCAGAATGTCACTTGCTACTGCTGTGCCTTTACATGTTTGTCGCTGCCATTTTTCTCTGGTATCTGGCATGGTGTGAACAGGCCTGGGAAGATCCCCACTGCTCTTAATCTAGTCTTGAAAATATCCCATTCTTCTGTGGATTATTATGAAGATGATTTCCTCCTAAGCTGTACTGTTTAATTGAAAGAATGATTTTATACAATAACAGTGTTAGTTTAAATAAGATTTTGATGATTGAGGATCTTTAATAATATAGTAAGGGATTATGATAGAGGTTAGTTTAGTGGAAAAATTAACATAGATAAAGGTAGGATAAAATGTTGCCCTGCCTCTGATAAAGCAGAGGCTGCAAAGGATAAAAAATAAAACAAGGAACTGTCACACAGCTAGAACACATGAGTTTCTATTGAGGAGCCATGTAGACTGTGGCTTAGGTTAATGATTAAGAAAAACAATTGAGTTCCAGAAGGCCAGCTATCTTAAATTCTTTCAATCTTAATGTTGGGAGATGTGTTCACAGGTTTTGGTGTGCGTCATAGCTGAAACAAAGCTTTGAAAATGACTTAAGGTAAGACTAAGATGTTTTTGTTAATAGCTTTGAGGTAAAAAACCCAAGGAAACAATCTAAAGTGTTAGAAAGGCACAGAGCTGAGTGAGGAACACATTAAGGTCAGGGAACAAGAACAAAGCAGCCCGGTTATTATTAGCTGACGTGCCTTTCTTGCTAGGATGAGTTGGTGACCAAAGGCGATGATTAATTCCTTATACCCATTTCTGCCCCCAGCTTCCTGATTTAAGGGAAAAAAAAACTGTTGATGAGTGGGTGTGCACCCTGAGGATTTAAAGTAGAGCTGACTTTGTTTTTCATATATAAAAGGTTAGATTTGTGATTCTTTTAAGATTCCTTATAAGATTACCTTTTGAGATAAATAATAAAATGATTGGTCCTTTCTTTGTAAGTGCAAAGTGTAGCCTGCCAGCAAAAGAACTGGCTGAGAAAAATACCTTGCTTGCTTACACTGTTAATCTATAACAAGTTGTTTGAGTATGAATGTACGTGGGTTCTTGGGACAACTTGTTTTTCACCTGTAATACGTAAAANGTTTAATCATGGAAGGGATATGGAAAAACGTGCTGTTTTTTACTTGTATCCATTGTAATCATTCATTTGAAAAATAAAATGCAACCACATTGTAATTTTTATATTGCTTGAAAGATTTTGCTGGGATATATAAGCTATAAGGGAAAAAAATAAAGTTAGAAGAAAAACATCAAGAATGAGAGAAGGAAAACACCAGGAAAGATGTAGAAGGAAAGTTAGAAGGAAGACATCAAGATAGATGGAAGGAAACATCAGAAAAATAGAGTAGAACAAGTAACAGAAAGAATAATAAAATGAAGAACTAAGCTTTGATCCTCAGAAAAGTCCTCATGTGTCTGTTTGTCTGTCCAGTAGTTCACCTGCTCTGCATCTCCTCTTCAGCTTCTCTGACCTGCTGAAGGCTTGCCATTCATCAGCACCCTAGGTGAGATCCTGACATGTTGGAGGTGTGTGTGTGTGTGTGTGTGTGTGTGTGTGTGTGTGTGTGTGTTTTCCTTTTTTCGCTGGCCCCGGAGAGTTAAGTTTTACTCCCTCAGATAGAAAAGTCAAAGGTCTGCTGATTCCATAGGCTCCTCCTTCAACCCTGAGGTTCTGGAGGCTGGTCCTCACAGCAGTGATACAGAATGGCTGCCATGCTGTACAAGTATGAAAAGATGCTGTCCATCTTTAATACAAGCTCTTTCTCCATGATGGTCTGGGCACATGTCTTAGGGTTTCTATTGCTGTGAAGAGACACCATGATCACAGCAACTCTTAAAATAAAGGAAAAATATTTAATTGGTGTGTCTTACATTTCAGAGATTCAGTCCATTATTATCATGGCGGGACATGGAGGTGTGCAGGCAAACATGGTGCTGGCTACATCTTGATCAGAAAGCAACATGAAATGGTCTGAGATACTGGGCGTGGCTTGAGCATATGTGAGGGCTCAAAGCCCACATCCACAGTGACACACTTCCTCCAACAAGGTCATACCTACTCCAACAGAGCCACACTTCCCAATATTGCCACTCCCTTTGGGGGCCATTTTCTTTCAAAACACCTTAGCACAGAAGGCCAGGGTAGAAGTGAGTTGTCTTCAAGACCCTTCCAAAGTCACACCTATGCCTCTCTCAGTTAGCTTTTGCTCCTTTTTAGGCAGAGCCAGTGACAGCTGTCCTTGGGTGTAGTAGGACAGGTCAAGGGTCAAGGAAATTGGCTCAAACCAGTTGCCAAGGCATGCATATAATGTACTTCCTTATGAGCCAACCTGGAGTCTGCCTGAGGACCTAGCAACACATGCTGTCCAGAGGTCCTNATTGTGCCCAGCCAATGAAGAGTGACCACACAATGTCACCAGATGGGGACACAACCTTGGTTCTGGGATGAGGGTATAATAGGCTTTCTCCATTACTGAATAAAGGAGGCTGCTGTTTGCCTTTCACTTGACTCTCGGCGTGTGTCTTTGACACCACTCCTTCTCACCCCATCCCCCAAGGGAGCCGTTAGAATCCAGCAACACTTGGGGTTGAGGCAGGCTGGTCTCAGCAGCCTCACACTTCCCTTTGTACTCAGGCTAGTATTGAGGTTAGATCAGATCCCGAAAACTTGTCTTTTTCCAGAGTCCAGTACATCTTCAGCAGTGAGAGCCCCATACATTTGGCCCCTGCATTCAGCATTGTGTGGGTGGTCACTCTTCAGTGCAAGGAGCCACTCTCTACCACTGAGGTAGAACATGCAGGAGAACATGCAGACAACTTGTACAGCAAGACATACAAGCTGACACTGCTGGTTAAAAGCCCCAGCCTGATGATGATCAATGTTTCTGGCTAGGCCTGACCTAAATGTGGACACTGGGTTCAAATTAGTTCCTCAGCTAGTAGCAATAGCATCTGGAGTTGCTGTGCCCCAGGCCTGCCAAGGCCCACTCACCTTTCCGAAGTGGAGCACCATCTCGGCAGTCCAGCCAAAGTGACACACATTCTTCTCCAGCTTGCTGGCACTATCCTGTTAGAAAAAAGACAGGCTTGACTCTGATTAAAGTCCATGCAAAAGGGGCTCCTTCCCCTTCTGATTCACTGCCCCAGAATACCATGAGATTGGGCCCTCTAGCCTGGAAGGGAGGCAGGGCCAGGGGGCAGGTAGCAAAATCAACACCAGCTAGGGGAGACTGAGGAGTAAGGACATAGAGCACGCTTTGGGGACACTGTCAAGCTTACTTTTCCCAGGCTTTGCTCTGCGCTAGGCCACAGGATTCACCCATCCTGGAAAGAATATCAAGAGGCATCCCAGCACAACAATCCCACTGCCTCCAAGGCATCCCAACACAGCAATCCCATTGCCTCTGAGGCATCCCAACACAGCCATCCCTCTGCCTCCTAATCACACATCATCCTACCTACCTAAGCTTACTCCATCAAGGCCATCCACCAACCTAGTCATACTGGAATCCAAATCCTACAGCACTAGCATATGCAGCCTCTTCTATTGTGTGACAGTTTCAGACCAGCACCCCACTAAGGTGACTCTACCTTGGCATGACTATGAGTAAAACAGTTGTCAAGCCAAGTGACGAGGAGGAACTGAGGCCCTGAAGAGATAAGGGCCTTGCCAAAGTCTGTGCAAAAAAACTCACAACCTGCATCAGGAGGTCTCTGAAACTGTCCTTGTAGAGCTGTACACCCTGATAAGTGCCAACAGCTTGTCCCAAAAGACTGCTTGGAGTGTGGACTCAATCAGGCTAACATACCTTGGGACAGTTGGGGCAGGCTAGGTAATAACAGTCTATCTGGTGAGAAGACTGTTCCTCCAATGTTCTAAGCCATCTCCTCTCATACACGAGAGAAGGACAGGTGAGCAGGACAAGGAGATGTGTCCCTTCACATATCTTTGTTGTTTACCCTAAGTGAGGGCTACAGTCGCTTCTCACCCCAGGTAGTTTCAGGCATGCTTTCAGCTCAATCCCACTCCAAGCAGGATACTGTGGAATGCCATCCTGGGTTATATTCCTCCTGGCTGGGATTTCCTGGGGAGAAACCCATGGTAGTTCATTTACCTCCTCCTACGTTGAACAAAGCCTTCTGTGCAGGACATATGGACACACTGCCACCTAGATGTCCTGCCTGCCTCCTGCTTCAACTGTCTCAGTCCACCCCAGGCAGCTCCCCGTCCTGTGTTCAGCATCCCTGGAGGCTCATCACTTAAAATCAGAAAGGCACATGAAAGGCACGGTCTTGTGGCTGAAAACTACAGAACTTGGCTGACTGTGCCGGCCCTGCTGTGCATGGTCCCTCACCTGACTCCTCCTTCTAGATCTTTGCTCCCTTTAGCCAACACCCCTCCCAGGTGCCCTCACCCCCAGCTTCAACCCATCCTCTCTTGTCTACCTCTAGTCAACCTTCTCAGGTTCCACATAAGGAGAGTAATGTAAGGTTGGGAGGATGGGTCCTCACTTGCTGGCAGCACAGGATGAGGTACATATGTTAGGTGCATACCCCAGAAGCAGGTACACTTAGCATGTGTCAGTTGCCAAAGGATGTTAGAAAATGCATNAATTAAATAAAATGCAGAAGTGCATCTTGGTCCCCTTACCGGGTTTTGTGTGACTCCACTATTCCCTCTCCACCTGGTTTTATGTGACTCCACTGTCCCCTCCTTCCAGTGGAGCCACCCTCCTCTGGGAAGTGCAGCTTCTCCTTTGGGTTGGCAAACAGCAGCATATTCTTCGTAAACANTTCACTATTCTCCTCTTCACCCGGTTCCATCCACCCCATAGGTTGTGAGGAGAGGCTGTGGTCATTCTCTGGGGTTGGGCACTGGTGAGGTCTGGTTCAGATGGTTCCTGGGGGGACAAGCTCCTGTCCTTGTCTGTGTCTGTGGTGGTCACATCCTGAAGGCCCTCTTTGGAGCTCCTTGCAGATGGTGTATCCTGGATGGATGAGCTGCTCGTAAGGGGATTTTCACTCTGGGGCTCCACCTGGGAGATGTGGTGTTCAGAAAGAAAATCCAGGAGCTGCTCCTGGTCATGCTGCACGGGACCACAGGACACACTCTTGGAAGCCATGCTTCTCTTCTGTAAGTTGCTGCTCAGAAGCTGTTCATGGTCAAGCTGCACAGGACCNCAGGACATGCACTTGGAAGCCCTGCTTCTCTTCTGCAGGCTGCCTCTCAGGAGCTGCTCGTGGTCATGCTGCACAGGACCACAGGACATGCACTTGGAAGCCCTGCTTCTCTTCTGCAGGCTGCTGCTCAGGAGCTGCTTGTGGTCATGCTGCACAGGACCACAGGACATACTCTTGGAAGCCATGCTTCTCTTCTGCAGGCTGCTGCTCAGGAGCTGCCCATGGTCATGTTGCACGGGACCACAGGACACGCACTTGGAAGCCATGCTTCTCTTCTGCAGGCTGCTGCTCAGAAGCTGCTCGTGGTCATGCTGCACAGGACCACAGGACATGCATTTGGAAGCCATGCTTCTCTTCTGCAGGCTGCTGCTCAAGAGCTGCTTATGGTCATGCTGCACGGGACCACAGGACATGCACTTGGAAGCCCTGCTTCTCTTCTGCAGGCTGCTGCTCAAGAGCTGCTCATGGTCATGCTGCACAGGACCACAGGACACACTCTTAGAAGCCATGCTTCTCTTCTGCAGGCTGCTGCTCAGGAGCTGCCCATGGTCATGCTGCACGGGACCATAGGACACACTCTTGGAAGCCCTGCTTCTCTTCTGCAGGCTGCTGCTCAGGAGCTGCTCATGGTCATGCTGCACAGGACCACACTGGGTGCCTGTCGGGGGAGGCAGGTTCTTAGGCTGGCAGCACAGGATGGCAGGTACACTGAGATTCTTGCTGTCTTTCTTCCTTACAAGCTTCTCATCATAGTGAGACTGATATTTTGCTGGCAGGGCAGAGGTGGGATGGTCACTCCCTGTCTTCTTTAGGGAGAGATGGAAGGTAGAAGAATCTGAAGGTGCCATGGCAATACTGGGCTGCATGATCTTAACATTATGATTAGTGTTGTCCACCAAGGGTGACTGATGTTTTAATATTAAGTAAGTTGCCATGATGCTATTAAATTTTTTTTCATGTAAGGAGTCTCTAATGTCCTTGAGATTGTAGCCCATGTCCCACATAGCTGCCATAATATTGGGGTTGGGCTTGCTGGGGAGTGTTTCTCGGGACGGCGTTAGTTTGGAAAGCTCTTCACTGCCCTTGAGCCACTGATGTTCCATAATGTCACATATCTTGGGCCTCTGCCCAGGATCAATAGTGAACAATTGCACAATGAGGTTGGCAATGTGTGCTGGGAGCTTTGATGGAATGTAGTAATGTGGCTCTTGCATTTCCTCTTTCATCTTTTCATACGTTGTTGCTTTGAATGGGTAGTGCTTTGTCAGCATGATATACAGTACCACTCCCATGCTCCAGACATCAGGTGCCCTGGGATCATAGCCTTGGCTGCTGAAAAGCTCTGGAGCACAATATGGAAGGGTGCCACAGAACACCGTTGACTTCTGCTCAGTGTTAACTTTGATGGCTAGGCCAAAGTCACACAGTTTGATGTTTTTATGTGCATCCATCAGAATGTTTTCTGGTTTGATGTCCCTGTGCGCAATGCCATTTTCATGGCAGTAGTTAACTGCACATACCATCTGTGTGAAGATGTACCGGGCCTCCCCTTCCTGAATATAGTCCACTTCTAAGATACGACCAGCCAGATCACCCCCAGAGGCATATTCCAGAACCATGTAGATGTGTTCAGCAGTTTCCATGACATGGAACAATTTGGTTATATTAGGGTGGTCTAGTAATTTCATGATCTCTAGCTCATTTTCAATCAGAGTAGTATTCTGTTTGTCCTTTTCCAGGGTCTTCAGAGCAACCTGTACCTCTGTTTGGAGGTGGAGGGCCAGTTTCACCTGAGCAAAGTTGCCTGTGCCAAGAGTCTTGATAATCTTGTAATGATTCATGAGGACCTCCTCTTCAGAGGAGCTGGCCTGAAGATCCTGCTGCATTGTCTGCTCCTCACATCTGCATCTATATACTGTCTATCCCAGTACCAGCTCACAATACTAGATTTAAAAAAATCAAAAGCAGATCTATTATAGTTTTGTTGTTATGTTAAAATACCATGGCTGAAAGTGGCAAATAGTAGAGTTTATTTTGGCTTCCAGAGGGAGCATCCTAATGGCAGGTGAGGTGTGGTAAAAGGTGGCAGGTGCAAGAAGCTAAGAGATCATATCTCAGCCACACAGAAGAGCAAAGTGAGTGAGTCTGTAAATGNTCAAAGCCCACCCCAAGGGATGTCCTCAGGAGAGGCTGAACCTCCTAGGGGTTCAATAACCTCCTCAAACAGCGCCACCAACTGGGGACCGAGTGTCCAAATATGTGAGCCAATGGAGGGCATTTTTAAATTCATTCTACTGCAAGGTCTAAGAGAGAAGTTCATATCAGTAAACTCCTACATAAAACAATCAGAGATATAAACAATCTGATGAAAAACAGCCTACAAAAACTGAACAAGTCCTCAAAACAAGTGGTTAATAAATATTTTAAGTGTTTATCATCCTTAGTGACGATGGAAATGCAAATGTAAAACAACTTTGAAATTTCATCTCACTCCAATCAGAGTGAATATTACCAAGAAAACAAATCAGTACAAANGCTAGCAAGGATGTCGGGGGAGAGAAACCTTACTCACTGTGGGTGGNAGTATGAATGGGTGCAACCACCTTAGAAATCAGTTTGGAGATTCCTCAAAAACTGAGTATAGAACTGCTATATAACGCAAGTATACCACTTCTGGGCATACACCCAAAGGATTCCATGCCCTACAACAGAGTTACTTGTACTTCCATGTTCATTGCTGCTCTATTTACAACAGGGAGGAAATGGAACAAGCCTAAATGTCCAATGGATGGATGAAAATGAAAATGTTCATGTACACAATGGAATTTTATTTACTGGCAAGGAAATGAAATTTACAAGTGAATGAATGTGTCTGTAAAATATCATACTGAGGTAACCTAAGCTGGGAGAGACAAATGCCATGAGAACTCTCTTCTATATAAATTTCAGCTATAAATTTTTAAAGTTATTTAACACTGAATGCTAGTAATGGTCAAAAAGATAGAAAGGGACCATTAGATGGACGGAGGCACAAAAGAGGCCTTAAGGGGAAGGGAACCAGAACATATCAGACAAGAAGGTAGAAGAAGGAAATATGAGGGGTGGAAGGATCTAATCAAGATAGTTGGAGGATGGGGAAAAGAAGTGGGTGGGAGCAGTAGCCAAAACTAAGGATGTATGAAACAAATACAAGGAAATATGATCATACAAGCTTATCAAAAACTGCAATCTAAAAGGAAATTTGTATAATGGTGTCCTCAAGGAAGGAATACAACTCCTTTTNATAGGCATTGGTTATTAAGTAAAGATTTCAGTGTCAGATAGTGTCAGCCAAGGAAACCCCAAAGACCCTCAAAACAATATAAACCATTGCCACTGCTCTTGGTTGCTCACCAAAACTTGATGGGAAGATACTATTACCAGAGACACCACTTACTTTGGTCACAGGACATAGAGAAATCAAGTTGAAGGTGAGCTGGAAGTTTTCTCCCTATGGGCTAGTCTTCACAGTGCCCAGAGATGCTGCCTTCACAGTGCCAAAAGATGCTATACAGACTGCTGGGGGAGAAAGGTCACCAACAGTCTGACCCAGCTGTGAATCCTAGGTGCAACAGTAATGACTTACCAAGCAAGACATGCTCTCTAGTGAAGTTGCGGCCTACCTGTCATGGAGGGAACAACCACTTTCTGACTGGAGGGAACTCATGTCTGATTCTGTAAACCTGGTCAAGGACCCTTGGTTGGGAAGGTCATAGGCCCAGGGGAACCGACTACTGTTGTCGGTTTTAATTTCATGTTGTCAAATGGCCTTCTAAATACACATGTTGGTACCCATAGATTGATGCTGCAACCAACCATCGGTGAAGCTTCTTACTGCTGCAGGCAGTGGTTAGTGCAAACCTTGCCAAAATGACAAGAATAAGTAATGGTGGAGTGCTCAACCCTAACTGAGATCACTCTATTGCCCCCGCCAGGACTCCAGGAATACAGTGGAAGAGGGGTGNAGAAGAATGTGAGAGCCAGAGGTTGGGGAGATGTGCAGCAAAAATATGCCTCTGGACATGGCATGGCTTTACACTCATGAACTCACTTCAGCTGTGGTTATCTACACAAGACTGGGCTCCTCAATGCTTCATCATTGGTAGGGGAGGAGTATATAAGACCCCATGGCCTCCTGAGGGTCTACTGGCAGGGAATCATTTTCTTCAATGGTGTGGACATTGCTAAGAAGCCCTTGCTCAGTGGAGCACTCTTCTGTTGCTGGTGGGAGTGCAAACTTATTCTGCCACTATGGAAATCAATATGGCAGTTTCTCAGAACCCTACCACAAGGACACTTACTCAACTATGTTCATAGCAGCTTTATTCATAATAGCCAGAAACTGGAAACAACCTAGATGTCCCTTAACCAAAGAATGAATAAAGAAAATGTGGTACACTTATGAAATGAAGAATTACTCAGGTGTTTAAAAAAATGACATCGATGCCTTTAATCCCAGCACTCAGGAGGCAGAGGCANGCAGATCTCAGTGAGTTTGAGGCCAGCCTGATCTACAAAGTTAGTCCCAGGACAGCCAGGACTGTTACACAGAGAAACCCTGTCTTGAAAAACAAAACAAAAAGACATCATGAAATTTTCGGGCAAATGGATGGAACTAGAAAAAAAAAATCATCCTGAGTGAGGCAACCCAAACCCAGAAAGACAAACATAATATGTATTCACTTGTAAGTGGCTATTAGCTGTTATGGATAACCATGGCTTAATCCACAGACCCAGANAGCCTAAGTAACAAGGAGGGGGGTGCTCTAGTGAGGAGGCCACATGGATCTCTCTGAGAATGGGAAATAGAGTAGATTTTGTGGGTGGACTGGGGACAGGTGGGGATGGGAACAGGAGGGATGCTGGGGGATGTCTTTCTGTATGCTGTGAATATGTATTGCTCTGATTGGTTGATAAATAAAACTGCATTGGCCTATGGCAAGGCAGCTTGGAGGCAGGTGGAAATCCAAGGGATAGACAGGAAGAGAGATAGGAAAAAGGCAGAGGAAACACAAGCTACTGCTGAAGGAACAACATTCTAGCACACCAGTAAAGCCATGGAACACGTGGCAAAACATAGATTAATAGAAATGGGTTAATTTAAGATATAAGAGCTAGATAGCAAAAAGCCTGCCACGGCCATAGTTTAAAAATAATATAAGCCACTGTGTGTTAATTTGGGTCTGAGTGNCTGTGGGACTTGGCGGGACACAGGAAAACTTAANGCTACAGAGGGATCAAGTTGAGGAGGGATGGATGGAGGGAAAGAGTACTGAGAGAGGTCACCAGAATTGCGGGCATTTGGTGGGCGATGTGGAAAACCAGTGCAGGGAAACCACCTGGAACCTATGAGGGTGACCCTAACAAGGACTCCCAGTAATGGAGGATACAGAGTCTGAACTGTCCATCTTCTGTAAGCTGGCAAGGCTCCCAGTAGTGGGACTGGGATGTCAACCCAGCTACAAACCCTTCAATCTATAACCTGTCCTGCCTGTAAGATGTGCTGGGGCAAAGTTGCCTTAGAGCTTGTGGGAGTGGCCAGTCAATAATTTGTCTAACTTGAGACCCACACCACAAGAAGGAGTTCATCCCCCAATACTGCCTGGATAGCTAGGAACCAGAAGCTGGATAGCCTAGAGACCTAGGGTAAAACCAAACAAGACTGGCAAAAAAAAAAAAAAAGGTCAATGAAATGATTCCTAATGATATTCTGCTATACTCATAGATCAGTGCTTACCTCAATCATCATCAGAGAGGCTTCCTCCAGCAGCTGATGGGTACAAAGGCAGAGATCCACAGCCAAACAGTAGGTGGAGCTCAGGCAACCCCCAAGGAAGAGGGGGAGGAAGGATTGTAGGAGCCAGAGGGGTTGAGGATATNAGGAGAACACAGCCCACAGAATCAAGTAAGCAGGGCCCATAGGGGTTCATAGAGACTGAAGCAGCAATCATGGAAGCTGCATGGGTCTGCACTAGGTCCTCTGCATATATGTTGTGGTTGTTTAGCTTGGGGTTTTTATGGTACTCTTAACAGTGGGAGTGAGGGTGTCTCTGACTCTTTTTCCTGCTCTTGGGACCCCTTTCCTCCTACTGGGTTGCCTCATCCAGCCTTGATATGGAGGTTTGTACCTAGTCTTACTGCATCTTGTTATGCTGTCAGTTGCTATCCCTGGGAGGCCTGCTCTTTTCTGAAGGGAAATGGAAGAGGAGTGGATCTGGAGGGAGGGGGAATTGGAGGGGCTGGGAGAAGTGGAGGGAGGGGAGGCTGTGGTTGGAAGGTATTGTATGAGAGAAGAATAAACAAACAAACAAACAAACAGGGAAAAAAGATGCCCTTGCTTTAGCAAATAATCTGTCACCCACACTAGAGCAGTACATTCTAATGAAATTTAGGGGGCCACACNTTAGAAAGAAGGCATGTAAGTCAGAGGGGCTTGTTGAGAAGGACTCAGGCAGGACAGGGAGAGGCATGAGAATGAGAGAGGGGAAAGGGATACAAATGACTAAAATTCATCCTATAGCTATCAAACAAATAATCAGAACTACATTAAACAACCTAATGATGCACTTCGGGTCATAGAAAACAGAACAAACCAGCCCCTAAGCAGTGAGCAGCAATGCATAAAAAAGACCAAAATGGAAATTAACAAAATGTTACCAGAAAGAAAAAAGAGGAACAAAGCTATTTCAAAAGATATGCAAAACTTACAAATCTTTACCCAAACTAACCAAGAAAGAGGAGATACAGATTGATAAAATTAGAGAAAAAAAAAAGAAGACGATATTATGCCAGGTACCACTGAAATCCATGGACTGTTAGGAAGTATTTTGAAAACATACTTGAGTGAACTGGAGAATCTGGAATAAATGGGCACATTTCTAGGCACACATGACCTATCAAAGTTGAGGCAACAACTTGTGAAACATAGTAGATCAATAACACAGTTGAAATGATAATGAAAAAAAATCCCTAAACAGAGAAGTCTGGTGCCACAAAGTTATGTGGAGGAATCCTATCAGACCATTAAAGAAGAAATGATCCTCAGACTAGTCTATAAAAGGGAAAGAACACTTCCAAACTGCTTCTACAAAGCCAGACCACCCTGATACCAAAACCAAATGAAGATGCCATAAACAGAAAAAATTACAAGCCTGTTTCTTCGACGAGCATAGGTGTGAAAATCTTAAGTGAGAAAACTCAGTATTTCACACCAATTTCAGCAACACATGAGAAGACAATAGGTCACAATGAGATGAGTTCATCCAGGACTCATCAACCCAGGGATGGTTCCACATACTCAGACTGATAAGTGACAGAGCATATAAACAGAATCCAGGGTAAAATCCCATCCTCACCATGAAGAGTGAAATGTGGACGTTTTTCAGNAGCTGGAGATGAACGTGTTACGTGTGACTAGCCAAAATATCTCCTGTTTTCTATTCTATGTAGTGTCTAGAGTGTAGGGTGCTGAGCCGAGAGACAGAGAGGAGGAGAGAGAGAGAGAGAGAGACAGACAGACAGACAGACAGACAGACAGACAGACAGACAGAGACAGACAGAAGAGAGAGACAGAGAGAGACCATTAGGTACACGGAAGAAGGCAGTGGCCTGGGTGCCTGAGCCACCACAAAATGCCACAGTTTAAAATCCTGGCCATAGCAACCCCTAGGCTCTCTTCTAGCTAGCCAGGAGGAGCAGTGGCCAGTAACATGAAACCCAACCCAATGTGGCTTCGACAAACCACNGAACCAACCGAATGAAGAATCCACGCCAACAGTTATAACGGCAAATGTCAACAGACAAGACTGTACCTGGGTGTTGGATGAGGAGAANAGGAAGCCCCTCTCCCCGATTTGTGGTTCTGCACACTGCCTCTGCCACCGGTGTCCTTGTACTGAAAGCTCTGCCTTCAATATAACAAGATGGACACCAACTGTCTCGACTGCCTAATTCAAACTTCCAACTGTGAGTCCTGATCCATGACCTAATTGGTCACATGCCCAAAACCTAGCCAATCAGGATGGTCAAGCAGGGAGAGCGTTTCTGATTGGTAAGGTTGAAGTCATGTGACCTATGCCTGGTTTGCGGTAAGGAGGCTCTAGACTAGACTCCAAGTCCAGTAAGGGCAGGGTGGGGACGCAACTTTTGTATTTGCTATGACTTGTCTCCGGGGATGTGCCTGCTCCTGNTGCCTCCCCCACTCTAATGATTTCTATCCACAGAACTCTTGGCATCATTTCTTCCCTCCCCAGTCCCCATTTCACTTGTAAAAAACCTGGACTGACTTTCTGAAGGTCAGAGTTTGAGTTTGTCTGCAGTTCCTTGCTCCCTTCCTTGAGGGACATAGCAGTCAAGAAACTGTTCCCTGCTTGGTGGGTCTTTGTTAGCTGTTGGATTCAGGGATCAACAGGACTCATGTCTTCAAGGAGCTGATGGTCTAAATGGAAATGAGGGCTCTCCCTTAAGGAGCCCAAGTGTGCACTGCCCCCACCCCAGCCCCTGTCTCCCCCTTACTGCCTGCATCCAATCTACGTTAAATAACTGTTTCTTAGTGAATTCTAAATTTACATCATAAAAAGTCATAGCTTATAGCCCCTCCTTGTGGTGTCCAATATCTTTAAAATATCGAAGAATTTTCCTCCTTCTGAGTTTTTTTTCCATCCTCTGCACTGAGTATGTAATGGGTCACTCTAAAACAGACATTTCTATTTCTCAGACTTGGAACCTCCCCCCCAGCATCCCGTATACTATTTCTCCTTTGTTCTACCTGAAAATGCTTTCATCCTCTTTTTCAATCAGCCTTCAATTTCTTGTTTCACTTTATAAACTTTTGCCTCTAGATGTCCATTTGTGGTTTTACTCCTTTATGTTTTCTTATTAAACAGCCCTGTTTAAATATTCCTTTTAAAGTATCCAGTTATTGCTTAATGGATGCGTAATATCCTCTGGTCTCTCTGAGGACTTTGAAGAGGTTGTGTATGTAGCAGGACACTATCCAAATAGGTAACTTCATGCAAAGCTCTGTGGTCAGCAGTCATCTCTTCCCAAGCCTCTGCAAAACCACAGACTCCAATTTCAGAAGCTTATTGCTACATACACAGCTGAAGTGAACTGAAAGGTGACCTTGTTATATTTTTGACTGAGCAGAAACCTGCTTTTGTTTATTTTTTTTTCATAGTGACTGAAGGCTCTCAAAACTGTGTTGTTGGATAATAGGGGAAGCTGCGGCTGGGATATTGTATGAAAGAAGAATAAATTAAAAGAGAAAGGACTAGTTGATTTTTTTAAAAATCGATTTTTTAATTTGTATTTTATGTGTAATTATGTGTATATAATTTTTTAAATTGTATTTTATGTATTTTATTTTATTGTGTATTTTATGTATGTTTTGCTTGCATGTATGTCTGTCGGAGGTCAAAAGAGCATACCAGATGCCCTTGACCGGAATTATAAACAGTTGTGATCATCATGTAGATATTGGGAAAGGAATCCAGGTCCTCTGCAAGAACAAGTACTCTGAACCACTGAGCCCTCTCCACAGCCCTCAAACCTGTCAGTGTGAGCATGTAGGGTGGTTGTCTGTGCTTCACCCCTGAAGCACCACCCCTAGTATGCAGCAGGTAACTGCTGGGTACCTGCCCCTGCCCGAGGCAATAAAAACCCTAACTAAGAAAGTGGGATGGGGTGTATTCAGTAATATATGTGGGTCCAGAAGAACCTGATAGCTAACAGTTTGTGTTGGTTGGCAGCAGAGATGGGGACAGTCCAGTAGTAACACCTGCTACCTAGAGTTCTACATGGGGCAGTGGTGACATGGTGTCTTAGTTAGGGTTTCTATTGCTGTGAAGAGACACCATAACCATGGCAACTCTTAAAAATGAAAACATTTAATTGGGGCTGGCTTACAGTTTCAGAGGTTTAGTCCATTGTCATCATGGTGGGAAGCAAGGCAGCATGTAGGCAGACATGATACTGGAGAGGTAGCTGAGAGACCTACATCTTGATCCACAGGCAACAAGAAGTGAACTGTTTTCCACACTGGGTGTAGCTTGAGCATATGAGACCCTCAAAACCTGCCCCCTACAATGACACTTCTCCTCCAACAAAATCACAACTACTCTAACAAAGCCACACCTCCTAATAGTGCCACTCCCTATAGGCCATGCATTCAAACAAGTCTATAGGGACCTATCTATTCAAATCACCACACATGGTAAAGGATGTCATTCAAGACCAGGCAGCTAGCAGAGTGGAATGTGAGATGGGGCATATGCTGTAGAGTGTGATACTGTCCAGTATATGTGGAGTACCAGTGGCATGGGGTCTAGCTAGCCCTGATAAAGAGCAGTGTATGTTATGTGGCTATGAGAAGTGGGAGTGTCTAGCATGGCCTTATAGAAAACACATTATGTGGATGGACAGTAGTGTCCAGTCATATCTCATACATAGTACTGTAGAGACATGTGCAATGGGCTGGGGTGCCCAGAGGAGCCTGAAACCTAGACATTCGTATGTGCTATACATACCTCTACTTCCTAGGTATTCCTAGTTTTCATACATTTCTAGTTTGTAGGCTGTGCTGCAATGCCTGATACATACCCATGCATATGAAGAAAACTGGCAGGGAGTGTTATTGTACAACAGGGCCTGGTATGTTGAAGTTGATATCTAGCAGTCTATGTGGGGTGGTGATGGGCCTGTGCAGCTCTAGACTTTATGACCTCCACAAACAGCAGGGAGGAGGCTCGCCATCTGTATTAGTCAGAGTTACAGAATAACAGAGTAAGAGAGTAACAGAACTTATAGAATGACTTACAGGCTGTGGTCCAGCTAATCTAACCTTAGGTACCTATGAATAGAAGGTCCAAGAATCCAGCAGTTGTTCAGCCCATGAGGCTGGATGTGGTGATACTGTGTCCCCCAATATATTTTGCACTCTAATAAACTTATCTTGGGTCAGAGAACAGAACAGCCACTAGATAGACATAGAGGCCATAAAGGCACACATACCTTTAATCCTATTATTTGGGAGGCAGAGATCCATCTGGATCTCTGTGAGTTCAAGGCCACACTGGAAACAGCCAGGTATGGTGACACACACCTTTAATCCCAGGAAGTGGTGGCAGGAAGCAGAAAAGTATATAAGACGTGAGGACCAGGAACTAGAAGCTTTTTAGCAGCAGTTCAGCTGAGATTCATTCGGCTGAGGACTCAGAAGCCTGCAGTCTGAGGAAACAGGATCAGCTGAGGAGTTGGTGAGGTGAGGTTGGCTGTGGCTTGTTCTGCTTCTCTGATCTTTCAGAATTCACCCCAATACCTGGCTCTGGGTTATTTCTATTTATAAGACCTTTGAGATTCATCTTACAGCTGGATATCTCAGCTGGTCTTCAGTATATGCCAGAATCATAAAGAAGTGGGCTCTAAAGCCAGTAAATGAATGGACTTGCTAGTGCGGGCAAGAGCAAGCAAGCAAAGAGCAAAATCTTTCTTCTTTCATGTCCTTTATATAGGCTTCCAGCAGAAGGTGTAGCCCAAATTAAAGCCGTGTCTTCCCACCTCAAAGATCTGGATTAGAAGTGGATCTTCCCACTTCAAATGATTTAATTAAGCAAAATTCCCTCACAGTTGTGCCCAGCCATTT
>LZPO01097405.1:90654-106636 GCA_001675575.1 Neotoma lepida
GGTTTTAGTTAATTCCTTATGTAGTCAAGTTGACAACCAAAAATGATATCACACCATCTCTAAAAAATTCCATCTCTTCTTCCTCACACTTCCTCCTCCCTAGTCCCAAAAGTTGAAGAGTCAAGAGCAGAGCCCCCAGATGAATTAGAGCTAGAAACTACAACCCAGCCTGGACCTGGGAAGGGCTCCTAGCCCAACCCCTCATGCAGCAGGATGGAGGATGGAGAGGCGTCTATGGACAAGGAAGGGAGAAAGGCAGAGCACATTTGCCTGAACCAATTCCTGGGCTGTGATAATGACAAACAATCCAGATGGCTTAGAAGAGGGATTTGTTGTCTCCAAGCTCTGAGGTCCTGGGGTGTGGCAGGGCCAGGCTCCCTCTAGTGGCCTAGTGGGGATCTGCTTCAGCCAACCTCCAGTTCTGTTTTCTAGGCTGGTGGCAGCAGAGCTCCAGTGTCCACAGGTCATCTTCCCTGTGTGATTCTGTGTCTCAGGCTTCCTTGTCATAAGGCATGAAGCTATGTGGGTTTCTCTTATGACTTTTACAGCTTCCATGTCATGTTTTAATGTTTCAACTTTTACAGTCAGCCATAACCATTGTGACAGTGAATTTTTCCACATGGATTTTTGTATCGTTTGCTTTTCCAATACTTGTTCTGCAGTCATTTGTGAATGGACCATTTTCTCTGCCTTGATTTCTCTGGGTGCCTCTGACAAAATCGGTTGACTTGATTTAGGTGGGTCTATTGCTGGACTCTGTGGCCGGCTCCATGTGTCTAGTCTCCATTCCCTGCCCTGAGCACCTTCTGTATCACCGAGGCTTTTGGTAAGTGCTGGAACGGGAAGTGTGGGGTCTTGAGGGGTCACTTCCATCTTGTGCCGCCTCTTCCAGGTTTAAGCCTAGTTGCTTGCTGCATTTGATGTGTTGAGCATCAGTTTGTCATTCTGCTGAGTAGTTAGATGAAATTCAAAAGATTGGTCACCTTAACAACTGTGCCACTGAAGAACAGGGGTCTTAGAGCCTATCCCTGTAAGACGAATTTCTAAATGGTCTTGTTAAATAAAACACGGAGCCAGAAATAGGGTGAAAATCTGACAGAGATCAGAGGAATTAGGAACAGCTACCAGGCTCCTCTTACCAACACTGCTGTTTCCAAAAGAGTGTGTGACTTCCTATATTTCAACCCCTATATTCCTTTCTGCTCTGTTCTCCCATTGGCTCTCTCAGCCTAGCTACATCACTTCCTGTCTGTCTGTATAGACTTCCAAAGTTCTATGGTTGATGTTGGTATTAAAGGTGTGTGTCTCCATGCTTGACTCTGTTCCTAGTGTGACCTGGAACTCACAGAGATCCAGACAGGCCCTGGATCACCTGCCTGCTAGGTGATAGGATTAAGGGCGTGTGCTAACAATGCAAGACTAGTGGCTGACCTTTTTCCTCTGATTCTCAGATAAATTTTATTGGGGGACATAGATAAAATACCACCACATATCCCTTTAGATTTCTCTCAGCCATGTCTCAGTGTTCTGAATGCCAATTTATGAAAACCATGTTGGATTTCTACTTCAGTACCACAGTATTAGAGTCTGCTGTAAACTATCTATGTGATACCAATGAGAGATGGTCCACCTGGATGACCCCAACTTTGCCATCTTTATGTTAGTGGTGACCTGGGGACAGGGCATAAAGGGTCACTGCCCTCCTCAAGAGATCCAGCCCGGTGGCCAGGCACAGATGAGCATTCACTTCTCAAGGCTCCACTGAGGCTCTTACTTAATCTGCTCAGGCAGGTTTTCTGAAGCATCTGTGAGGACAAAGAGGCATGGGTGACCTTCTGCNCTGTGAAAATGCAAACAGGGCTGGCTGATGGGGATATGTCCAATTGTCAGCCCCACCCCATCTTTCTTCCAAGATGTCCCTTCTGCAAACCCCAAGATCTTATTAAGGAGAGGACAGGGAGACAACTGGTCTTTATTTGACCCCTGGAGGAGAAGGCTCATCATCCTCCACAGCTTGTCCCACACTTGACTGATGCTGCCTGGCATTTCATCCTTTCTTCTAGAACCTCAGGAACTGATGTGCTAGTTGCCCCAAGAAAGGAAATGGAAAAAGTGCCTCACCACTACCACAAGGCTTACCACTGCAGGATGTCATGGCAAAGAGTCTGCAGGATGTGGTCAAGCAAATACAAGAGTAAGAGCAGTCCAGCCAAGGAGAAGTTGTCAGAAAGCTCCACCTTCCCCAGAAGCAGGGCCTGTGGGTACCATGGAGACAGGCAAGATTGTTTTGTGCAAACATCAGCATGTTCTAAGGAGAGGAGTAGAAAAATGACTCAGTGACTTTTTTCTTCATTGTCTTTTAGCCAGGTACGCAGTGGAGTATACATACACACTTGTAACATGAATTGCTAAATGGTCTTATTAATAAAAAAAACCTGGAGCCAGATATTGGGGTGACAGCTGAGATCAGAGGAATAGAACAAACCAGCCACAAGTTCTTATTGCTAGGAAATCCTCAGCCCAAGAGAGCTACTTCCTGTATACTCACGCCTATATACCTTCCTGTGCCCTGCCATCTTACTTCCTCTCTCTGCCCAGCTACATCACTTCCTCTCTGTCTGTACAGACCTCCAGATCTCTATGGATAACTAGCACTGAGATTAAAGGTGTGTGCCACCATGCCTGGCTCTGTTTCCAGTGTGGCCTTGAAATCACAGAGATCCAGATGCCTCCCAAATGCTAGGATTAAAGGCTTGTGCTACCATTGCCTGACTTCTATGTTTAATATAGTGGCTGGCTTTTTTTTCTGATCCCCAGGCAAGCTTTATTTGTTAGAGCACAAATAAAATATCACCATGCACACTAGAAAAAGAGCCTTGGAATAAATAAATGTAATAAATGCTGCTGGCACAGCAGGACATCCACCTAAAGAAGAATTTAAATATATCTGCATCTCTCCTCCTGCTCAAAAATATCAGTTCAAAATAGACAGAAGATCTGAATTTAAACCCTGAAGTACTGAAGCTGTTAGAAGGAGAGAAAAGAAAACACTTCATACACAGGCATAGACAAGAACTGACTGGTTAGAACACCAATAGCACAGGAAGGGACCCTATAAATTGACAAATGAGATAGCACGAAATTTAAAAGCTTCTGCACAGCAAAAGATGCTATCATTAGAGGGACCATGCAGCGGTTGCCGGTCACACTTCCTGTGGGGCGTTAATATCTAGAACTACAAAGAATTGTGAATATTCAAAACAAAATAGTGGTCAATAAATTGACTGATGAACTAAACAGTTTTAAAAGGAAAAACATAGAGGCCAATAAGTATTTTACAAAGTCTTCGACATCCTTATCCTTCGGGTAAGTTCAAGTGAAGGCCACTTTGGATTCCATCTCACCTAAACCACGATGGCTGAGATCAGACGACAAATGAGACATCCTGGCAAGGACATGGGGAAAGGACCCTCAGCAACTGCTATTGGGAGTGTAAACTGGAGCAGCATGGTGGAAATCGGTATAGAGGTTCCTAAAAAACAGAACTGCCACAGGCCCAGGTCTACCATTCCTGAGCATGGACTCAAAGGATGCTATCTACATCCAGGGAGATACCCACACATCCATGCTGACTGTGGCACTACTCACAACAGTTAGTTATAAAAAGTACCTTAATGAATCATATAATTTATGCTAATTAAAAGAAAATAAACATGTAAAGAAAAGGAACAAACATGAAACACTAAAAATATTGAAGGTTCATTTCATAATTAGCCATACATTCTTATGATAGAGTACTGAATTTCATTTTAACTTGACATTCTATCAAATGAAGTTAGTAAATTAAAATTATATTCTTTTAGATTTTATTGCAAATTGGCAAAGCTAAATAGTGTAAGATGAAAGGAAGTTCCATGTCTGAGTTGAGGCAAGGAATGACCTCATAATGAACAGATGTGGATCTACAGACAGAAGACATCCTGAGAGTGACAATCCCTGAGACACAGCTCCAGTTCCACAGAGAAGCCCAATGTGTCAAAAACTATGAACCTGATGGACTCAAGCAGACATCTTCCAGGAGACAAATTCTGGGGCTCAGGGGAAGGGACAAAGCATGAAGGAAGGTCTATCTCTGACTGCTTCAGCAGGAGGACTTGGAAGGAGGGAGCAGGGAACCAAGGAGGCAGGGGAGTCTGCTGGGCTGCAGGCTGGGGAGGGGCTGTGGCTCCTCCCCTCCTGCCAGGAGCCCTTTGTGATGAGGAGGCCACAGCTGTGTGATGTGGGCCTGAGCCCTCCTGACAAGCCCCATGCTGTGCTCACAGGACTCAGTGCTTGAGAGCCTCAGTGAGATTCAGAAGATGGAGAGTTCTCGCCTTCAGCTGAAAAGCCTTAGTGACTCCTGGATGAGCCTCAGCTCCATTGTCATAGAGATGGACATGGTCTTTGGTGTTATGTGTGGAGTGGGGCTCTTCTTCCTACTGATCCCCTTCCTGAAGACGTACCCAGTGTCACCACCACCTAGGAGTGGAAAGAGCACCCCAAAGGTGAGGAGAGCCTTGCTTGAAACGCAATGGAGTGTGTTCAGTCTGTTGTTCACCACTGTTCTTTCCCANGTCCCCCTCAAGTAGAGAGACAGATGAGAGGAAATCTCCAGAAAGAACCGCACCTCATCTGCAGGGGCTGGAAAGTAGGGCAGAGGGGAGGGTGGCCTTGAGGTGTGTGCCTGAAGCTCCCAGACCATCTGTGTGGTGTGGCTACTAAGAGAGGCCACTAAGGCAGACACCGTGACTCCGTGGGCAGACTGCCTTTCTGAGATGGTGGGGAGCTCTGGGACAGGACAGGCTCTGAGAAAGGGGTCATCTGTCCTCTGCTCAGACACAAGCTTCTGTGTGTGTTAAGGTGATATCGGGGGAGGGGGAGTGATGAGACCAAGGGCCTCAGATCAGAGTTNGAGTCACCTCTGGTCTGAGGAAGCAGATCTTACATGACAGCCCAGAGGCAGCAGCAGAGCTCAACCTTGGATGGGATCCTGTCTGAGGAACACTGACTGAGGACATCCATGTAAGTGTGGTATAGACAGCCCCTGCTTGTGTTTTCCAACAAGGCCAAAATGAAATGTGTTTATGCATAAAACAACTAAGTCAAGGATGGATGAGAGAATTATCCCTGGGAAGTGTGGATTTCATGTTATCTATGACACAGAGGGAAGGCAGCTTGTCAATTAGAGGAAGAATGGGCTGATTTTTGTCCTTTCTCACTGTCAGGTGATGAGGAGGGGGTGGAGCAAGACCAGGAAGAAAAATGCTTCTGTAAAAGGTAGGCTTCTGCTTTCCTCTGGAGAGGCAATTCCATCTGCCCTGGCCCTCAATGATGAGAGCCATGCTTCTGAGGATACAGGATGAAGAACACCAATAAGGAAGAGGGGGCCTCTGGGAAAGAAATCAGAATTAGGGACACNCCCCNGGTCCTGTGATAGAANGAAGCTGTGCTTGGCCTGGGGTGGGCGNTGCCCATGGGGGTGTGGTTCGAGGCAGTGGAGTGATGCTGTGCCCGTGTATGGGGGACTCCCAGGTCCACCTGACAACAGGTAGCTGCAATTCTCTCAGGCCCACTCCTCTTTCAGATGACTGGTCCTGTGTCCCTCACAGTGTGTATGGGGAATGACAGGGGTTGAGGGAGGAGCAAGCAAAGTGTACATGAAGAGATATGGTCCCTCCATGCCACTTGCTCATTTTCAGTGTTCTGTGTGCTTGGGCTCTGGTGGTTGGGCATTAGAGTACTAGCATGGGTGGTCTTTAAGAGAAGTGCCTCACTCTCCTGTGAGATCTCGGTCCTCTTCCTTATCCTACATAACTATTTCCAGGTTGTAGCGATGGCAGAAAGAATGTGGAAGAGACCCAGAATCCATCACAACCTATGGAAATGTAAGAAATCTCTGTCTTGTGGAATTATTCACACCAGGATGTGAGCTCAGGCTCTGGGGATCTTTGTACTAGAGATACTATAAAGGGTGGGATTGGGCTACAGCACTGTTGGATACAACAATAAAGGGTATGGGAGATGGAGGCTGTGGAGCGCCTATGGGATACAGGAGTCATATTTATACAGGCTGATGGGCCTCTTCGACCTCTGCTTAGGGCTGATGGTTTTGCCTCCTGTCTTCTGCAGCTCCATCAAGCATCCTTTACTGGACTCCACATCACTCCCCTTTTGGAAATCTAATGAGAAACTAGATCAGCTTCCCCTCTCTCGGCTTCTGTCTTACCTCAAGGTCTTGGAGGATCTTATACAGAGGAAATTTAGCCGGATTTTCTGGGGCGTGTCCTCTGTGCCCTCTGAGTCAGTGGTGGCTACTGCCTGGGTCTCCAGACCTTCTTCTGCAACATCTAAAACTGTGAGGTTCAGTGATGCACCCGATCCTTTCCCAGCTCTACCCCTGGGCCAAGGACCTCTACAGATTTCTCAGGCCCAGCCATGGCCCCACCAACTTGTGACACCGAGCTCGGCAGATGTGACAGAGGTCCAGACACTGGATAACCTCCCAAGCTCTACACCAAACCAAGCACTTTTTTTACCCATAAGTAGGGCCTGTGGAAAAGCATGTCCTACCAGAAAGACAAGGATACAGGCATCCCTCCCGACTAAAAACCAGGCCTGGCAGCAGGATCTGGAGTGGAAAGATACTATAGGCTCTAATGTCCAAAAACATCAAGCAGCCATTAGCCAGCCCACTCACAACATGCCCAGGGGCACCCCACCCACTGAAGCTATCAGGTCAGCCTCCATCCTTCCTAAGCATTGTCAGTTCCCCCAGCACCATGAGGAGCCACAGAGTGAATACAGNATGACNAGGGTNAGAGAACAAGGNACCCCCTTCAGGTTCCTNCCATCCTGGGAAATGACGCCACTGCAGGGACATTTCCCAGCAAACAGTCCTTGCCAGTCCAAGAACAAGCCTGACCTCCCTCAGCCTGCCCAGCCCTCCATCCTCGACTACAAAAGCTGCAAGCTGAGTCAGATGATGGGGTCTGCGCCCTCGGGGATGCCCTTAAAGGGCCCAGCAAAATGTAACAGACATGACCCCATCAAGGAGGGCCCCAGTTTTAGGGCCAAAGACTTGCCTTGCACTTCAAGTAGCAGCCCTCAGAAGGGCCTAGAACCCAGAAAATGTGCACTGAAGACAGATCAGTGGTCCTATGTGAACACTACCCAGGACCTTTCCTTCCTTGACCCCCAAATCCAAAGGAAGCTGGACTCAAACATCAAACAGCTTCCTGCAAAACGCAAATGGAGACCATATCTACAGACTCCTGGGTCAAGGGATCTCATTCCACCAGGGGTTCCAGCCTCATTCCTTCCCCAGCCTGTGTATCCTACCTCACCCTCCTCTGTTTCTAAGGCTGAATACTATTCCAAGGCTGCCCTGATCCTGGAAAAATTGCATCACCGAGATCCAGGAGGGACAAGAGTAGAAGCTGTATCAGCTTCCAGGCTGCAGAGTCCTCTGTTTGCACACTCACCTTCAGAGGTTCAGGAGATGCAAAGAGCCACTCCACCAGCTGCCAGTCATGGACCCTCCAAGGTCCATCCAGATACACGGAGGAGCTACGTGAGCACTCGGACCCGGGCTTTCTGCTTCCAGGTAAGAACCCAGGAAAGCAGGATTGTCCAAGGGACTGGAAGAGGCAGTCCACAACCACGTACCAGCCCAAGAATGCCCAAGCGTGCAATATGGAAGAGGTTTGAGAATGTGGCCTCAGGACATCCCTGCTGGAGTGGGACAATGCAGGGCCCTCAAGAAAGGGTCCCACCTTCAGTGGTCAAACAAACCAATAGATCGGAGGAGAAAGAAGAGACAATTCTTGCATGGAAAATGAGGCTGGGATCCACGAAGATTCCTAATGGCCAAGCCTTCAATATCAATCTCAGAGACTTCGAGTCTAAAGAGGCTAGCAGAAGCCCAGGCCATTTCCAAACACCTACTCCACAGTACTCAGGAGACTCAGCTCTACACACACAAGTGCATAGTAAGATCGACTTCAGATCAAACAAGCAGCCACAGCCGCAGCCTGTGGGCCATCATCCAGACAGCCCCAGTTCAGTGAGCTTGCCTTCAGAGCACTTGATTCCCAGCTTCCTGAATAGATCCAAAAAACCCAAGACTCTCCAGGAACTAGGTGATGTCTTCATGAGCAGAGATCAGAGCCAGGAGACTCGGAACTTCAGAGTTCCTAAGGATAAGATTCAAGTAAAGAATCACAAGGTGTTTCATCCCAATGACAAGAGGAAGGAGTTGATGAGAGGTAGAGCCACATGCCAGGAAGAAAGGCCAGGGAGAGGGAGGCCGCCTACCCCAAGCTCCACCCAGTTCAAGGATACATCATCCGTAACTGAGTTTCAGCCCTCCTTTGATATGCCAGGAAAGGGGCAGGCTCAGCCAAAAAATAATCTCAAGAAAATCAAAAGGATTTTTCTACAGTATTTCAACCTCAACACAAAAAACAAGGGGCAGGGGGATTCTCCGAAGAGTGAAAGCTCCAGACCAGCTACTGTGATGACCCAGGAGTCAGTCACAAATGAAAAGCTCATCCTCAATATCATAGCTGAAATGCAATACATCATGAGTGTTGTGGTACAGATCCTGGTGAACTGTCTGGGCCTTAATGTAGGGGACCCAACAGAGGTACAATGGTGTAAAGTGGAACCTCTGATATCCCAGCTGAATGGCTCTTTTCACTCTTCTGAGGGTGTCTATGACCCAAATAAGAGCAGACCAGAGAGACTAATGAGCCCCGAGGGTCACAGTCATCCACCCATATATAAGGGACTCAGAGACAAACATCACTTGGTTGTTGGTGCCCAGAGAGCCTGTGATCAACAGAACAGAGTGAAGAGAGGAATGGGCTCTGACCAACTCCCCACTCCCAAGGGGAACAGCCATCCATGTAGGTGCAGGGGAATTGGAGACAAGCAACAATTAGGTGTTGATGCCCAGAGAGCCTATGACCCAGATCAAATTAGAATGAAGAGTGGAATGGGCTACTGTCCACATACCAGCCCCAAGAGACACAAACATCTATTTATGCACAGAGATGTTGGAGATAAACAGCAATCAGGCATTGTCCATAGAGCCTGTGACCCACATCAAAGTACAAAGAAGGGAATGGGCTGTGGCCACCTCATCAGTCCCAGAGAGAACAACTATCCAGTCACATACAGAGGAAGTGGAAACAAAGAGCAATCATATGCTGCTGGCCAGAGAGCTGGTCACCCCAAATGGACCTTACCGGTATAGGCCAAGGAGCAGGTACCTCAGGCCACCTTGGCCTTTGCTCACTAGTAAGTCTTCCAAAAGCTATCTCATTGCCCAGCCATTGTTTCCCCGATGCTTTCCTGGTAATAAACGTTGGCTTTTTTCCTGAAAAGAAAATCTTCCTACTGAAGCTCATCCTCTTTGTTAATGGCTCTTTCCCAGAGAGGGGCCACTTCATGCTGGTTCATGCTGGTGCTTTTCAGTGCAGTGGTTTAAGGTCAGCATTCCTTCTGCCTGAGTGCAGTCTCTGGAAGGGATGGGGACATGTGAGGAAGGCAAGGTCACTTTGAGGTGTCATCCTCACCCAGTTTCATCACTGTGCAGTTATCATTCCATCATTACAGGGACAGCAGAAATCTAGGGGTCTTTCAGGATGATCAACCCTGTGAAGACCCCACCCAGGTCTGTGGCTCGTTGTCTTCTCTTTACTTTGCTCCACCTTGACGTCTGTGTCACTGTGCAGGTTGGTGTGCAGAGACACCAGAGAGCTATGGACCTTCACATGTCACAAACTGTTTCAGCCTCCAGTTCAAAGGTAGGACAATCCCGACAGGACAGGCATAGAGAACATCTACCTCAGGAATCCCTACTCACCTTGATGCAGGGCTGAGGGGGTACTAAGCCCTCAGCATCTCTTACCTCAGCCTGGGTGACAGGGCAGTGACAATGTCCAAAGTCTGCCTTCCTTTCTGACTAGAGCAGGGGCCAGAATAGAACTTGAAGTGTGTGACATCAGGTGGCTCCTGAGGGCCGTGTCACACAGGACTGCCCAGTAACTCAGGAAGTGCCTGCAGAGAAGCCACAAACATTGAGTTCACTCAGTCCCCTCCCTGGAGACCTGTATCCCTGCCATCACCTGGGCCAGACCGAGAACCTGAGACCCTCAGTCATCATGGCCCCCATGTGGGGTTCTCTACTTGGGCTAAAGTTCTAATCACTTCCTAGGTGATGTGATTGCCTCTCACCCATCTTTAATAGAGAGACACAAAGACTGTTCACCTCTCATGAGAGACCACCTTGATTTTTTTCAGTTTTAGGTGACCTCCACTCAAATGACTTAGTGGCCTGTCCTTCCAGTACCACCTTGTACTAATCCATGTCCCCTCTGTGCTGCCATCTGGATATGCAGCTCATGTGATGTTGTATCAATGCTTCTCTGGTGTAGTCAGCTTGCAGGTTGGTTCCTGGTGGAAGATTTCTATATGGATAATAATTTGTGAAATCCACACTCCTACTTTATGTTCTTTCTGGGCTCTGAGAGATGAAAGACCCTGTCCACATCTGTGTCTGGCACAATTCAACTTCCAGTCTTTCTTCCCCATATTTTCCTTCAACTCTGCACTCCATCCTGCCAAGCTCTGTTCTAAGCAATCCATTTCCATCCCATCTCCTTCATCAGATCACGTCTCTGCTATTTTCTCTTCAGTTTCTTTATATATTTACTTTTAGTGTACAATAAAGGAAATATACGAAAATATGTGGTATCCATTCATTACTATAATTTGAACAACTGCATAAACACTCCCAGAGTGAAAATTGCAACATAGGCTTCCCCTTCACAGCTTTGTGCAGTGATTTCTCATGGGCCTCTTCACAGGGAATGCTACCCAGCCACACAACGACTGTTCATTGGCTCTCTGAAATCTTGGTTCAAACCTGCATGCCACCCTTATTCTTGCATTTTGCAATCTGAAAATCCCATACCAAGTGGACAGTGCTTGCCTAGATCTGTGATCAGCTCTAGGTGTGGTCTGCTCTCTGCCATCACATTCTGGGTGTCTCAGATGCACCTTATTGGATGAGACTTAAGACAACACTTTCCTTAGTAGTTTCCATTAAGCTTGGGACCGGTCCTCTTAGTGACAGTCTCAGTTTAGATGTGTTCACTTCAAATTCATTTGCACTTTCTCCATTTAGGACCTTTGATGAGTGGTATCTTGCCCTAACTGGATCATTCCTACAGTCTAAGAGGTTTATGTTTAATGTTCTTACTCACTTTTTACAAGAGTGTAGAAGCCAATGGTATGCTGTAAATATACGGCTAGCTCAATTATTTTAATTTTATCAAAATAGCTTTATTTACAAGCAACTTACAAACTAGGGCGAACAAGAACGGACACGAAAGCGATCCAGCGATGAACACTCTGCCTTCTAAGGTCACAGCAGCGAGGATTTAGACGGCGAGAGGTGAACCCGGAACGCTCTCAGTCAAAAGGCAGGCGAAAGGGACAAGAGAGGGAAGTCACNTAGCTGCCTCGATTTTTCAAGGGGCTCAGGTGTTTTGCCACGCCCTTAAAAGGGGAGGTGCTGGCACGTAGCTGAAGCCCAAATACCTATCCACTACACAAGAGTCTATTCTTCGAGAAGTTTCAACAATGCATTTTGATCATATTCACTCTCTGCTCCAATTCTTCCCAAATAGCTCCTCCTCCTCCCTACCCACCCATCATTCTGTCTTTTTGTTTTGTTTTGTTTTACCCATCAAGACCAATTTGTGCTGCCCATATATTCTTGAATGTAGGGTTTCCCACTGGAGTATGGTCTACTTACCAGGGGCTAAAATCTCAGAGGAAACTGTCTTCCTCTTTCCCAGCAGCCACCAATTGTCGATAGTGCCACAGCTAGGGGTGGGGTTGTGTTTCCAACTCTGATCTCCATGCCGAAATGTGGTCTGGACTAAGATCTTGTGCATATTGTCACAACCACTGTGAGATCGTATGTGCAGCTGTCCTGCTATGTCCAGAAGATTCTGTTTTCCTGTAGTCATCTACTGCCTCAGGCTCTTCCACTTTTTCTGCATCTCTTCTGCAATGATCCCTGAGCCTTTGGAGGAGAGGGCGTGGTAGATAAGTTCCATTTAGGACTGAACATTATCTTATTCTCTACACCTCAGCCAGTTGTATCAATAACCTGTATCAAAAACCATCTATTGTAAATAGAAGCTTATCTGACAAGGGCTAAGAGCTGCATTGGTATATGGAGAAATATTAAGAGCTGGTGTAATACTATGTCCATTTAGCAGGATAGTAGTAGTAGGTACATACTACTAATCCCCCCAGGATCTATAGATCTATGCCTGATAGTAGTACAATGGATGAGTTTCATCTTGTGGATTGGAACTTAAATCCAATCAGAAACTGGTTAGTTGCATCCACAATGTCCACCAGTGGGCACATCTTGCCAGGCCTGTCATTAACTGTATCATGCATGTTTCACCAGCTGAGGAAGACTGATGATTGTTTTTTCCTCCAGTACCATATACAACACCTTTCAGCACCATGAAAGCTAGCTAGCAATGATGAGGCTTTCAAGTCAGTAGCAGCTTGATTTCTCCATATTCTATGACTCACGTATGTGGTGTCTTTTTTTTTTTTTTTTTTAAGACGGGCTCTCTCAAAGTAGCACTGGCTGGCCTAGAATTTTGTATATACACCAGATGTCAAACTTACAGAGATCTATCTGTCTCAGCCTCCCAAGTGCTGGGATAAAGGCATGTGCAACCGTGCCCAAACAGCAATAGAGTCTTGTCACCAAGTTTTGGAGGGCAGCCAATTAGCACCTTCCTAAACTGTTTGGGGTTTGGGGTTTATGGACCCTCACTTGACAACTCCAAAAGCAATAACCTATTCCTGGCACTGAGGTTTATGTTTGTTAGCCTCTGGTGTCTAGCAGGAGCATTGTTGAGGAGTGGCTTTCAACAGAGGAGAGACAAGAATGCACTGTATAAAATGGTAAAGGAGAATAACGGATATAAAGGAAAGATTAAATCAGAGTCAGGGAGCAGAGGGCAAGGTAGAGGAAGGTGGGGTAAATAACTAAAGATCTGTTGAAAGAGTCACATGGAAACCTGCTGCTGAAGAAGTTTCCTAACACACACACACAAACACACACATTTTTTAAGTGTTTTGTGTAGCATGGCCATGTTTAATACATTACATGATGGTTAATCTTCATTGCCAACCTGCCTGGATTTTAGAATTATTCTGGGCACGTCTGTGAGGCTAAACCAATAGGTTTGACTGAGTGGGTAGGAACCACCCTGACAGTGGCACCATTCTACAGACTTGATGCTCAAAACTTAAAGGGCACATGTGAGGAGAACACAGCATTCATCTCTCTCTGCTTCCTGACTACAGATGCACACACCTGCCACCATGCCTTCCACACCCTGATGGACACTACTGCCACCCCAGATAGATCATGAGCGCAGACAAGCCCCCTCTAAGTTCTCTTGTCAGGTGTATTGGCAGGGTTCCACACACCAAGAATCTTATACAGCCACTGGCATGCTCTCTAACAGTCCAGGCTCACTTCCTTAGGATGACTCAGGCCCCCATTCCACTGAAGTTCCTGTTCAGGAGAGCTCATCATTTACTGTTTGTTCCAGTCCAAACTGGGGCCATGGGTTCCTGCCTGCCTTTTTTTAGGGTGTTACTTGAGGAAGCTTGCCATTATAGATATTCTTCCCCCTGTGAGATGTCCATCTTCTAGGATTCTGGAATCTCCTTCTCTTTTCTTCTTTCCTTTTTTTCCTTTAAGCTTTTTTGACATGGGATCTCACTATGTGACTCATGCTGTCCTCAGACTCAAGGTGTTCCTGTCCTAACCCCATAGTACTGGGTTTACAGCCATATGCCACCATACCTAGCCCGACTTCCTACTTCAGCTGGCTGCTTTTTAACAGACCCATTTCATTTTTTAAAAGAATCTCAAATCAGTTGCTCAGGGCCAGCCTCATATTTTTGTTCCAGAATCCCTGCTCTCAGAAGTTAGCACCACCATTCACAAACAGCCACATACAACATTTGTTCTGCTTCTTGACTTTTGTTTTTTGAGACAGGGTTTCACATAGCCCAGTTTGACCACAAACCTCATCTGTAGCTGAGGATGACCTTGAATTCCTGACCCTTCTCCTCCACCTTCCTAGTTCCAGGCCCACACGATACCTGGCTCCTTGAACCATTCTTACATCGGTCCCTCTCAGTCAGTATCTGATCTGTTCACCAATGTTTTCATCTCTCTCTCTACCTACAGCAGAGTCTAGAATCTTCTTCTTCTCTTTCTGTTGTAAGCTTCCAGGATATCTCATGTCATTCCTCTCTTCCTGGCCCATCACACTTCAGAACAATCCTTTCAAAGTCTTAAGTGTGGTTCTGGCTTTCTTCTGTTCAAAACTGTGCAATGACTTGCTCTATCATTTAGGGTAAAGCTGGGGTTCTCACTGGGGCCACTGTGAGTTGTCACTTCCTAGTCAGCACCTCCGCTTTCACCACTGCATCACACTCACTGCCCTGACTCCGCCCTTCCATGGACCCCAGAAATGGGACGTGTGCCTCCTCTTTCCCATTTTACGTGGGAGGTTCCCATTGCCTGACAGCTCTTCTGGATTTCAGCATCTCCTGAACCTAGGTCTGGAATATCTTCTTCTTAGACATCTACGTGTCTCACTGTCTACAGTAAGTTCAGATATGAGAAACAGGTTTATGACCACACAGTGTAAAACTGGACTTCACCAGTCCTTATCCAACATCTGCCAATCATCTATCTATCTATCTATCATCTATCTATCTATCTATCTGTCTGTCTGTCTGTCTGTCTGTCTGTCTGCCTGTCTGTCTGTCTGTCTGTCTGTCTATCTATCTATCTATCTATCTATCTGTCATCTATCTTTTAGCTACTATTCATAATCATTTATTTACTTTCTATCATTGATAATCTACTTAATCAATCTAATTAATTACTTAATCTAATCTTATCATCTATCACTTTTCTACTTATCATCTATCTAATATCTGTCATCTATCTATCTACATACAGGTTTTTGTTTTGTTTTTGAGACAGGGACTCACTATGTAGTCCAAGATAGCCTATGACTTGCTTTGTATCCCCTCTGACCTTGAATTTACTATCCTCCCTTCTAAGGCTCCTGGATGTTGAGATTACAGGCAGGAGCCACCATTTTCTGGATAGTTTCACAGACTGGCCTTAAATTCCTGGGTTCAAGTGATCCTCCTGCCTCAGAACTCTGAGTAACTGAAACCATAGGTGTGTACCACTGTGCCTAGCACTTGAGTTTTGTTCTGCTCAATTTTCCCCTGATATCCCCCTCAGTCACGTAGTGTGCATCCTATTAGGTGAGACAGAATACAGAAGATTTTAGAGCCTATGTATTTTAGTGTATTTCTGCTGAGTGCTTCACCAACCCTTGCTGTAGTGAGAGGGCAGCTTTCCCTTTCCAGTCTCTCCTCAGGCCAGGTCTAACAGGGAAGACTGCAACGTTAGAAGGTGGCAGCAGATGGCACTGTAGAAAAGGATGAGCATTGTGTTAGAAACAAAACTGAAGCTTCCAAAGTGGACACATCTGGGGATGTGCGAGAAGTGCTCACTATGAGACACCCTCATCCCCAGATGTGTTCACTGTGGACACTTCGATGCAGAGAAGTGCTCACTATGAGACCCCTCATCCCCAGATGTGTCCACTGTGGACACTTCCATACAGAGAAGTGCTTGCTATGAGGCCCCTCCTCCCCAGATGTGTCCACTGTGAACACTTCCATACAGAGAAGTGCTCGCTATGAGACCCCTCATCCCCAGATGTGCCCACTGTGGACACTTCGATGCAGAGAGGTGCTCATCATGAGACCCCTCATCCCCAGATGTGTCCACTGT
>LZPO01097406.1:46219-68390 GCA_001675575.1 Neotoma lepida
TGCTGTGGTCATGGTGTCTCTCCATAGCCATAGAAACCCTAACTAAGACAATGTGTGAGCACCCTTACTACTGTGGGTGGCACCACCCTTAAGCAGGTGGGCCTATGCTGCATAAAAAAGCTTTCCAAGTATGAGCCAGAGGGGCAAGCCAGTAAATAGCATTCCTCCATGGTCTGTGTGTCAGTTCCTGCTTCTAGGTTCCTGCCTTGAGTTCCTTCCTTGACTTCCCTCAGTGATAGACTGTTATATGGAAGTGTAAGCTGAAATATAAACCCTTTACTTCTATACATTTCTTTTGGTTTTGGTGTTTACCACAGCAACAAAAAAAGCAAACTGGAACAGAAATTGGTATTTGGAGTGGGGTCTTGCAAGGATGGACCTGATATGTGGCTTTTTATACCTTTGGACTATGCTGTTGGAGGATTTTGAAGGATTTGGGAGCTTTGAACTAGAAAAGCCACAGAGTATTCAGAGCTTAATGAGCTGTTGTGGAACTTGGAAAATAAGAATGTTGGGTGAACTGCAGACAATGGAGCCTGATTTGTGACATTTTAAAGGGAAGGAAAGACTCTATCAGGACCTTCATATGATGTGTTGAATTAGGAATCTGTGTTTTCTGGTTAGCTATGATTAACAAAAGATCAGCACTATTGAGGTGAAACCCTCTGTGCTTTANTGGGACAGTGCTGGTCAGTCGGGGCTGAAAGAAATCAGTTGTTATTAGTAAGAGATCAGTAGCATTGATGTGAAATCTCCTAAAAAGTATTTCCTCCAGGTCAGCATGCAGAAGCTGTGGTCCAAGAGGGCCAAGGCGGCACACAAAGTTGGCAGCAGAATTGGCAAAGAATATGTAATAGTTTCCCACACAGTGCTGTGCAGTGATTGTATTGTGTCCCCCAAAATATTGTGTACCCTAATAAAACTTATCTGGGGTCAGAGAACAGAACAGCCACTAGATAGACATANAGGCCAGAAAATGGTGGCACACATGCCTTTAATCCTAGAATTCCGGAGGCAGAGATCCATCCAGATCTCTGTGAGTTCAAGGCCACACTGGAAACAGAGCCAGGTGTGGTGGTACACACCTTTAATCCCAGGACTTGAGATCTATGTCTTTGCTTGAGAAAGACACATGCCTCTAATCCCAGGAAGTAATGGCAGGAAGCAGAAAGGTATATAAGGCGTGAGAACCAGAAACTAGAGGCCTCTTAAGCTTTCAGGCTTTGAGCAGCAATTCAGTTGACATCTATTTGAATGAGGACTCAGAAGCCTGCAGTCTGAGGAAACAAGATCAGCTGAGGAGTTGGCAAGGTGAGGTTGGCTGTGGCTTGTTCTGTCTCTCTGATCATTCAGAATTTACCTCAATACCTGGCCTGGTGTTTACAATTAATAAGACCGTTTGAGATTCGCATTACATCTGGCGCCCAACGTGGTTGTACGAATTCTCAAAAAAGCCACTTGCCTCTGGCCTTGCAGGCCCCAGCTCAGGCCCAAGCTGCGTTTGGTCGGTTGTGGTGGAGGCAGGAGGATCCCAAGTTCGAGGCCAGCCTGTAAGGCTTGCTGAGGAGAAGCTATGACAGGGCCGGGCCAGACCACAAACTGTGGTGGTGAGACCATGGAGGCGGAGGCTGCTGCTCTGAGTTGCAAGCTGCTTCTCATCGTGTTGGTGACTGCAGCGATGCTGCTACTGGAGACAAGGTATTTACCGCTGTTTGTTCAAAGAACAATTGCCAGGACCATCGTGTTACAAAAAAAATTTGGCAAAGGTCAGTTTGGAGAACTTTGGCAAGGCAAGGGGTGGGGAGAAAAAGTTGTTGTGAAGATATTCTCTTCTAGAAAAAAATGGTTGTGGTTCCAAGAGGCTGAGATTTATCAGACTGTGATGTTATACCATGAATACATCCTAGGATTTATAGCAGGCCACAGATACAATTGTCATTGCTCCAAATCACAGAGGAGGCACAAAAAAAAATTCTGCAGGGAACCATGAGCACGTTGGGTGCCAAATATAAGATTTTCTAAATGGTCTTGTTAAATAAAACACAGAGGCAGAGATAGGGGTGAAAGTCTGACAGAGATCAGAGGAATTAGGAACAGCTACCAGGCTGACCTTAGACTGCCGCCACTGCTCCCAAAATGGAGAGTGTTCCAATTCCTTATACCTCCACGTCTATATCCCTTTCTGTTCTGTTCTCCCATTGGCTCTTTCAGCCTAGCTACATCACTTCCTCCTGTCACCCATCTGTCACTTCCTGCCTGTCTGTATAGGAATCCAGAATTCTATGGTTGATGCTGGGATTAAAGGTGTGTGTCTCCACACTTAACTGTTTCCAGTGTAACCTGGAACTCACAGGGATCCAGACAGACCCTGCTTGCTAAGTGATAGGATTAAGGGCCTGTGCTAATTTTGCAAGGCTAGCAGCTGACCTTGTTCCTCTGATCCTCAGATAAATTTTATTGGGGGACATAGATAAAATACCACCACAGTGCTGGTATTTGAAGGCATGAGTGGTCATGGAGAACAATTGAGACCTGGTACCTTATAGGGGCCTGGAGTCCCTAAAAGGCCATTGGTAAGGGTGCATCTTCAACTTCAGTGGACACCCCAGGATTGAAGGGACTATGGATAGAAGGTGAACCCTGGCATTGTGTGGCAGGACTGGAGTCCCCAAAGAGAGACCATTTGTAATGGTGCTACTTCAGTACACTGGAGACCCCATATGAGAGATATCAGTGATGTGGGACTCCTGCCAAGGATGGTGGTAGGTGTGGAATAGAGCCAGCCTGAGCGTGTCAGACAAGCTATGTACGTTGTGAACGGCAGAGCCAGAGAAGTTGGGCTACCCTTTGGAGCCCAGAAGATTATGAGTGAATCCCAAATATTGGGCATTGAATCATTTATGCTGTTTAATTTTTTTTTGCTTTGTTCTGGCTGTCATTAAATGGATAAAACATACTAGAAATCAATTATTAAAATCATGTGTTAAGTATTTTATTAAAATAATGGNATGAGCACGTTGGGTGCCAAATATAAGATTTTCTAAATGGTCTTGTTAAATAAAACACAGAGGCAGAGATAGGGGTGAAAGTCTGACAGAGATCAGAGGAATTAGGAACAGCTACCAGGCTGACCTTAGACTGCCGACACTGCTCCCAAAATGGAGAGTGTTCCAATTCCTTATACCTCGACATCTGTATCCCTTTCTGTTCTGTCCTCCCATTGGCTCTTTCAGCCTAGCTACATCACTTCCTCCTGTCGCCCATCTGTCACTTCCTGCCTGTCTATATAGACCTCCAGAATTCTATGGCTGATGCTGGGATTAAAGGCATGTGTCTCCACACTTGACTGTTCCTAGTGTGACCTAGAACTCACAGGGATCCAGACAGACCTTGCTTGCTAAGTGATAGGATTAAGGGGCTGACCTTGTTCCTCTGATCCTCAGATAAATTTTATTAGGGGACATAAATAAAATACCACCACAGTGGTGGTATTTGAAGGCATGAGTGGTCATGGAGAACAGTTGAGACCTGGTACCTTATAGGGACCTGGAGTCCCTAAAAGGCCATTGGTAAGGGTGCATCTTCAACTTCAGTGGACACCCCAGGATTGAAGGGACTATGGATAGAAGGTGAACCTTGGCATTGTGTGGCAGGACTGGAGTCCCCAAAGAGAGACCATTTGTGCTACTTCAGTACACTAGAGACCCCATATGAGAGATATCAGTGATGTGGGACTCCTGCCAAGGATGGTGGTAGGTGTGGAATAGAGCCAGCCTGAGCCTGTCAGACAAGCTATGTACGTTGTGAATGGCAGAGCCAGAGAAGTTGGGCTACCCTTTGGAGCCCAGAAGATTATGAGTGAATCCCAAATATTGGGCATTGAATCATTTATGCTGTTGAATTTTTTTTGCTTTGTTCTGGCTGTCATTAAATGGATAAAACATACTAGAAATCAATTATTAAAATCATGTGTTAAGTATTTTATTAAAGTAATGGACTGGAGAGAAAGATAAGCTTCTAAAGGTATAGGCTTAAATTTAAAGAGGCAGGAGTTCATTCAGTTCTCAGCACCCACCCCTGTCCCTTCAGCCTCCCTTTTTAGCCTGAATGAGGTGGAACATGCCTTTCATCCCAGCACCCAGAAGGCAGAGGCAGGTGAATCTCTGAGTTTGAGTACAGACTGGTTGAGTTCCAGGGTGGCCAAAGCTACATAGACCCTGTTTCAAAAAANAAAAAACAGTATAAAGAGAATTCTTTACAATATAATAAAACCAGAAATTAAACATAGCATCTTACAAATTATAAAATTAAACTTTTTTACAGTGAAAGCAAACTCAAAATTTTGGGTCTCTAGAAAGTGACAATAAGAACTCTACATAATACACCATACAGATGATAACTGAAACACCACTCAGTGAAAACCGTGCTCCTAAAATATCTACTTTAATAAACAATGGGCAGGAGCCAGGTGTAGTGACTCATGTGTGTAATCATAACCGTTAGGAGGTTGTGTTGATCCCACAGAATGAGGAGAAAGACCACCAACCAAAAATTATGGCCAAATCAAAGGATACTTTATTGTGCATAGCAAAGGTCTGTGGCTGTTCCCCCTAAGGCAGGGTTCAAAAGACCAGCCCTTAGCCAAACTTTCAAATCTCTTTATAGGGCAAAACCATAGGCTTGGGGATATTCTGCAAGCAAGTGTGGTTACNGAAGCAAATGAAGCAGTTAGGAAAACCCCTCTATGATGATTTGAATGAAAATGGCTCCCATAAACACATAGGGCATGGCATTATTGGAGGTAGAACCTTGTTGCAGTAGGTGTGGTCTTGTTGAAGGAAGTATGTCACAGAGAGTGGGCTTTGAGATTTCAGAAGCTAAGCCTGGACCAGTGTCACTCTCTGTTTCTGCTGCCTGCTGATCCAGATGTAGAACTCTCAGCTACCTCTCTAGCACCATGTCTGNCTACATGCCACCATGCTTTCTGTGATNGATAATGAACTAAACNTCTGAACTGTAAGCCAGCTATGATGAAATGTTTTACTTTATAATAGTTGCNGTGGTCATGGTGTNTATTCACAGCAATAAANCCCTAACNAAGACGTCCTCTTTGAACAATGGGTACNGAACATTTCTAAGAACAGGTGTCTAAGGTGTGTGGGTGGAGGGCTGCGGGGGAAGGCAGTGTGGNTTACNGTTAAGTCCAAGGTTGGTTGGACTCTTTCAAAATNGGTCAGGATCCAGGAAGCTGAAACTTAAATTTTACAGTAAATGGAAACTTAACTGAAGTATCAAAATGNCCCCTGATTGCAAAGTGGAGTCAGGCTGGTTCCTCAGGTGAGGCAGANGATTGCCACAANTTTGAGGCATTTCTGAACTATATAGTGAGATTCTGTCTCCAAATATAAAACTGTTCCTTTAAAACAAAAGAGAACAACAACAACAACAAAACACNCTAAAAGACAAACATGGATTAGANAAAGACTGTAAGGAAAGTAGTCTGGAGAGTAACTTGCGAGGGGCCATCAGGCTGGACCCTGCTAAGTTTTAGAGTTGCTTTTCTGAGCAGCAATANCTACTTGTAAGAGGTAATAAATGATTATTTTCTTAGAGTTTTCNCAGAAGCAAGGAAAATTTACTATTTAAATCAACTAAAATCTNTTTATTTGTTAGAGATTACAATGAGTCTNTCCTGGATCCTGTAATAAATAGTGATGTCATTATCCTTTACCTTGTATTCACTGTNCATNCTCCCAGGNTTCNTTGCATTTCTTTCTTTTTCTTTACACTCCGCCGAGGATTTTATCTATTATAATTAATTGTAGGAGCTGGTATCCAGTGGTCTCCAAATCCCTTCAACTGAGTGTGAGCCTGACCCCAGACATCTGAAGAACAGAAGCAGTAGGACGTGGTCACTCACATCTGTAATCCCATCATTTGAGAGGTTGAAGCAGAAAGATTACTACAGGTTTGATGACAGNTTGGCTAAGTAGTGAGTTCCAAGGCAGCCTGGGCTATAGTAAGACTAAAAAAAACCAAAACAACAACAACTTTTTTTTTTCTCTTTTAAAGATGAAAAGGCAAGATGATATAGGCCTCTTGAGCTTGCTGTGTAAACAAAGATAAATTTAGGAGTTCTGCCTCTGCCTCCTGCCTTCTGGGATTACAGACATGAAACACTGTTNCAGTCCACAGAAATATGTAGNAGGAATTCAGCTGACTATNACAGNTATACCTAGAGGAAGCCAAAGGCCTTTCCAGAGGATAAAGCCAAGACTTAAGGAGTCTTGGTGATTGGCTTTTGAATATTAGCTGTTTCCNGCTATGAATTCCATGTGTGCTATTATAGCTTTCCCATTTGATTCTAAGCTAAGAACTTCTAANAGTGTGATTGATCATTCACTGGCACAGTTTTTTCCTATACAATTAAGGTATTTGGATAACTTCCCCCAACTGTGTCGACAACAGTCACACAGGCAAGACTTCTTTTTTCCAGGCTTCTGTCTCCCCTTTTTAGCATTAAGATCAGATATCTCCTTTAGCAAGTATCCAGGGCCAGGGCCATCTCTGGACAAAAGCATTTTATCTGAGATTCTTCTCAAACATCCAAGGACAGACAGAAGGCAGATTAGCACTCCAGACTACCTGCTAGTCTCCTGAATTAAGGTAAATATCCATATAGAGACAACTGCCAAGGCCAGGCAGATGTTCAATACATAGCTTTGTTTCTTGTGCAAATTAAGCTTAGACCATCCTTTCTTCCATAGCCCTAGTAGTATCTCTAGACTTCCCCTTTAACAATTAACTCAGAACAAAAGATCACATATCAGGTGCATCAGGCTATGATGCAGGCTTCCTAGCTACCGAGCAGACTTGTCTCTCGCCACCAGAAAGCGGCAGAGCCAGAGAATTGTGGAATGTATGCGTATTTAAACTGGTCTGGGGAGAGAGGAAAGGAGCAGAGATGGAAGGAACATAGAACAATGAGAGGACAGGAGAGGAAGGGACAGAGAGGAGCTAAGTATGAGAACCGAATTGAAGCTGTATAGNGAGTTTTTGACTTAGAAGAATAAAATGAAAGGACTAAAGAGCTCAGTGTACTTAGAGTCATTCGACATCCCTCAGGTTAATTCTCGCTGCTGGTAGCATCTCTTCTGGAACCCTGAGAAAAGGTTATTTAGGGGCTGGGCCCGAATAGCCTTTGTTATAACACCACACCTAATTTATGTGATTCTAGCTTCCAGCTTTGTTAGTTTTATGCTCAGTGCAATGTTATTCATTAAGTGGAGCTGTTACCATGCGAGAAAAGCCACGATGNATGNCAGAACCCACTATCAGTTTATTAGGGGNAGGANACAGAAGAGAANGNGCTCTTAGGCCTATGGAAATGGTTGTGCATGGGGAGAGAGGAAGNAGAAAGGGAAGAAGNAGGNGGGAGGAGTCTGTGACCCACTTTTTATGGANTCCCTGCACATGCGCATATGGGCTTACATAGCTACNCATNTGCATAGATTGCATGATCACACTGCTGTGTGCAAATTATGNGACCACACAGTGCAAGGATTACAGATTACATAGGATGTAAAGCCCTGGAATCACTAAACATCTGGATAGCACATGTGCAGTCAGGTAGCTGGGGGAATGGCCAGGAATTCTAACAAGCATGCCAGGCAAGAACTTTACCAACTGAGCTAGTTTCCTCAACCAAAGGAAAGTTTATGTCATTGATATATTTGCCAAAATTGTAGAATTATATTTAATGGTCAAGTTGTAGAAGAATTAAAACAAAAGTCAAGAATAATATATAGTATCCATTAATATTAATTAGCATTATGGTCAGCAATATATGCAATCAGGCAAGAAAGTGGAATAATGTAAAAGACAGAACTCAGTATTCAGATATGTATTTAGAAGTGTGAGGAGATTACAATCAAACAGACCACAAAGATTCTTGTACATTGTCAGTGATCATTCAATATGCAGAGTATTTTTTTTTTAATTCACTTACAAGGGCCACAAAAATCTACAAGATGCTAAAATAAAGGTGACATTGGATNCAGATATAGCAATATTATTAGTGAAAAGTGAGTTTCACTGGGGAGATTTTACAGANGAAAGAGTCAGCAGTGTGAAGAGACCGTCTGACCTCTGGACTTCCTGTGGAAGAAAGCACACTGATGAAGAATGGAATTATATTACTTACAGGAAAACTGGTATTCATCATGTTAATCAAAGTACTCTGGACAAATATTGCATGCTTTATCTNGCTTGGAATCGAGACTTAAATAAGTGCATAGGCATGAAGTAGAAGGAAACTACAGAGGGAGAGGGAGGGATATGAAGGGAGAGGAANTGAGGAAAGGGAGAAGGAACAGGGAGGAAAGAAAACAGTTGACAGTTTCTCATGCAAAATCAAGACTCCTTCCCACCCTGACATGCATGCACAATGTGTGTGTGTGTGACAGGAAAGCAGAAGTGGGAAGAGAAAGGACCACAGTGGGAGTGGCAGATACCAACAAGATACTGATATACAGGAAAAATCATGAGATCCATATTTTTATATACAAACTGAAAAGATTATTTTCTAAGANTGGGCTGTTTACAGCTGGATGCAGGATGGAAAGTGTGTCAAAAGACACCACTNCTTTAACACAGAAGTCAGGAGAGACTGGTGGAACCTGGTCATCTGATCATGATGGCTTCTAGGTAAGAGGAACGGCCTTTCAGGTCTATATAGACAATCTGAGTTACATGCCAGGGCTGCTGGTAACAGCTAGAAGCCTTACTAACTCCAAAAATCTTTAAATATCCTGAGGAGAAGAAAATGTGCACCGGGGCCCAGGGCCTCATTTTTCTTAAGATGCAGTCCCGGTGTTGCAGGGCGTGTGGTTCAAAGTGCAGACCCACAAGGCTGCCTGGTTACTCTTTAACCCTACTGCCTGGGTTTCCTCATTTGTAAAGTGGAGATAACATACCCGACTTGTTTGGTCTGTTAAAGATGGTGTGCCCAAGCTTTTAAAATTGTGTCATGACATTGTCATCTGCAAAGTTCATGCTGGAGAACTGCATGATCAAGTTACCAAGTGAAAAAATAATTCATGGAAGAATCTCATAATATTTGACATAAGCTTAAAACTTTTGTGTAGGGGTCATGTTTCTAGCTTTCCTGGGCTGCAGAAGCCTGGAGACTGGGGATTGGCCTCATCTGGTGTTGAGGGTGGCCAGTGTCCACACTAGTTCTCTAGGGCTATTCAGATTGGGCAAGCAGCTGGGATAATTCTCTTNTTTGGGGCCTCCGGGTTTGCAGCTGTGTGTGAAATAGCAGGTGGAGATGAGGCAGGGGGAACTGACTGTNNCCTGCACAGACTGGGTTAGTCCTACATTTGGTCACTTTCCTTCATCCCAGGCATGNTGCATCTCCATCTCCAGGACCCTAGACGGACAGAAAGTCTCCCTGGAGACTGTTCATTCAGCCCATGCTTCCTTTTGGCTTGNNTCCTTGCTTACTACTATTCCATGCAGTATCCAACTTCTGAAATTTGTTAAAATATTCTATGTGTTGATGATTATTTTTCTAGTTTCTTAGTTTTTATGGGTTTTTTCTTTGAAAAAATCTTCTTAATGATGTTATGTAACATTTGCCAATAATAACCTAAATGTGCTTAGAGTATATTCAGGAAAACAAGTCTCTTCACAACATTTCTTGGCATCAAATGAGTGAGTGTCCATACCAATTTTCCAGTTCTCTATGGACACCAACAAGGTGTTCCATGATTTAGTTCAGTTCTGGTAGTATGCAGGGATAGTTTATGCTTGTTTCAAATGAGCTTTCAACTGCTGGCTTTGACTTTGCAGACAACTTGGAGGCATTTTCTGAAGTGCTTCTCTGACGTCTAGCCCTTTTCCAGGGTTAATCTTTACTCCATCATAAAGTAAAAGATCTGGATTCAAATATTCAAATCATATAAGGAGCTCTTTATTTGTTTATTTGTTCAGTTATTGATTTTCTATTTTTAATTTTAAAAGATTTATTTTTCATTAAAATTTATGCACAATATATTTTGATCATATTCTTCCCTTCTGCCAACTCTTCCCAGACCCTCACACCATCCTTACTGACCCAAGTTCATAACAAAAGTCAAAACAAACATAAAACTAATAAGATAAAAAATACCAAAACAAAACAAAAAGTGTGCACACACACAAACACACACACAAAATGGAGCCTTTCCTGCTGGCCAACTACTCCTGGGTATGGGGCATATCCTGGAGTGTGGTTGATATTGCCAGTGACACTCCATGGGAGAAAACTGATTTTCTCTTTCCCAGCAGGTATCAATTGCAAATAGCTTCCGGGTTAGAGGTGGGACTTTCTATCTATTTCCTTTTTCTCTGCTGGAATTTTGTCTGGTTTGCACATTTGCAGGTCTTCTGCATACTGTCACAGTCTCTGAGTTTGTGTCCCTGTTTCCTTGGAGTCACCCACAACCTCTGGCTCTTACAATCATTCCACCTCCTCTTCTGCATAGATTTCTAAGTCTTGAAGGGTGAAGATTGATGAAGACATCCCATTTAGGACTGAGTGCTCCAAAGTCTCTCATACTCTGCATGCTGTCCACTTGTGTGTCTCTGTGTTAATTACCATCCACTGAAAGAAGCTTCTCTGATGAGGATTGAGCTATGCCCCAATCTATGGGTATAGTAATATATCATTAGGAGTTATTTTATTGCTATGATCCTTCTGCATAATAATAGAATTAGGTTTTCCTCTAGACCAGTGGTTCTCAACCTTCCTAATGTCGCAACCCTTTAATACAGTTCCTCATGTTGGGGTGACCACCAACCATAAAGTTATTTTTGTTGCTACTTCTTTAACTGTAATTTTTCTATTGTTATGAATCATAATGTAAATATCTGATAGTTCCAATGTGACCCGTGTGAAAGAGTCATTTGACCCCCAAAGTGTTCTTGACCCACAGGTTAAAAAGTGCTGCCCTAGACCCGTGATCTATCTAGTCTCAGGTTCCTGATCTCTTTATCAGTGTCAGGTATGGGTTCCATCTCATGGAGTGGACCTTAATTCCAATTTTAAAAGTAATTGGTTACTTCCATAACATCTGTGCCACTATTGCACCAGTATACCTCTTGGAAAGGTCACTGTTGTAGGTAGCAAGGTTTGTAGCTGGGTGATATTTACAATTACTTTTCTCCTCTGGTTTCATATAGAGTGCCTTCCAGTACTATGAATACTAGTCAGCAGGAGTGAAACTTCTAGTTAGGTACCTGGTAGACTTCTTTGTGTTCAATGACATAGTTAAGTGTTGTCTTCAGCAATAGGGCCTTCCATTAGATTGTGGAGAGTAACTAATGGCTTTGACAATAGCCTTTGGTCTTATGGGGCTGTCTATGGGATGCCCTTGGCCAAGGAATCAATAGCTGCAACCTATTCCTGGCCCTGGTTTTGCTTGTTGGCATATGCTATCTAGTTGGGGCCTTGTGTCCCCCATTATATGGTGACTCCATTTAAATTTCTTTCATGTATGTATGCATTTTTGGCTAGGACAGAAGCAGCAGCCTTGGCTGCTGACTCCTCCCACCTCAGCTTCCCAATATGGCCAAATTAAGTTTACTGCCAGCTCTGGGGGAACCATGCTCACTACCGACTCTGGAAAGCAGTGGGTCTATGCTTCCATCCAGTAGCGTGTAGCCCAAAAATCTTTTCTTTCTTTCCTTTTTTTTTTGTCTGTACTAGCAAAAGCTGTATGGAGCATGCATCATGCTGCACGACTTGCAGACACCACTGTGTACAGTGGCAGGAATATGCCATGCTGCACTCAAGTCCATACACTGTGAACCTGCCATACTGTAGCTCAAGTCTGCATGCCACAGCATCTCTGTACCTTAGTGTCTCTGTATCTCAACCCACATGAGACATGAAGTAGAAAGCTGTTTTTGGCCCCATTATTGTAGGTTTAGAAGCCCTTTTAAAACTCTTTTAGGACTATGGAAATTCGAGAGCCCCATGTTGGTATGCCAAATGTAGTTGTAAGTTTTCTCCGGTCCCACTTGGGACCGCAGTCCTGCAGCCACTTATAAAATAATCACTCAAAAGCTTATATTATTTATAACTGTATGGTCTATGGCAGGCCTCTTGCTAGGTAGCTCTTATGTCTTAAATTAACCCATTTCTACTAATCTATATGTCGCTATGTGTTCTGTGGCATTACTTGTGTGCCATTACATGGTGCTCTCTGGACAGTGAAATGGTGTCTCCTCTACCTCTGCCTTTCCTCTTCCTATCTCTCTCCTGGATTTCCCGCTTGCCTCTAAGCTGCCATAGGCCAAATAGCTTTATTTATCAACCAATCAAAGCAACATATATTCAGAAAGACATCCCACAGCACCCATAAGTTGTCCTTTAATCTCTATTTATGTATGACCTGGCATGTGGACTGACTACTCTTATATCAGCTTGACACAGGCTAGACTCGTCAGAGAGGAAGGAGACTCAGTTGAGGAAATGCCTCCATGAGATCCAGCTGTGAGGCATTTCCTCAATTAATGATCAATGGGGGAGGGCCCAGCCCACTGTGTGTGGTTCCATCCCTGGGCTGGTGGTCCTGGGTTCTCTAAAAAAGCAGATTGAGCAAGCCATCAGGAGCAAGCCAGTAAGCAGCACCCCTCCATGACCTCTGCATCAGCTCCTGCCTCCAGGATCCTGCCCTGTTTGAGTTCATGCCTNTTTTTTTTGTCTGTACTAGCAAAAGCTATATGGAGCATGCATCATGCTGCACAGCTTGCAGATGCCACTGTGTACAGTGGCAGGAATCTGCCATGCTGCACTCAAGCCCATACACTGTGAACCTGCCATACTGTAGCTCAAGTCTGCATGCCATGGCATCTCTGTACCTTAAAGTCTCTATATCTCAACCCACATGAGACATGAAGTAGAAAGCTGGTTTTGGCCCCGTTATTGTAGGTTTAGAAGCCCTTTTAAAACTCTTTTAGGACTATGGAAATTCCAGAGCCCCATGTTGGTATGCCAAATGTAGTTGTAAGTTTTCTCCAGTCCCACTTGGGACTGCAGTCCTGCAGCCACTTATAAAATAATCATTCAAAAGCTTATATTATTTATAACTGTATGGTTTATGGCAGGCCTCTTGCTAGCTAGTTCTTATGTCTTAAATTAACCCATTTCTATTAATCTATATGTCGCTATGTGTTCTGTGCATTACCTTGTGCCATTACATGCTGCTCTCTGGACAGCGGGATAGTGTCTCCTCTACCTCTGCCCTTCCTCTTCCTGTCTCTCTCCTGGATTTCCTGCCTGCCTCTAAGCTGCCTTGGCATAGGCCAAACAGCTTTATTTATCAACCAATCAAAGCAACATATATTCACAGCATACAGAAAGACATCCCACAGCACCCATAAGTTGTCCTTTAATCTCTATTTATGTATGACCTGGCATGTGGACTGACTACTCTTATGTCAGCTTGACACAGTCTAGACTCATCAGAGAGGAAGGAGACTCAGTTGAGGAAATGCCTCCATGAGATCCAGCTGTGAGGCATTTCCTCAATTAGTGATCAATGGGGGAGGGCCCAGCCCACTGTGTGTGGTTCCATCCCTGGGCAGGTGGTCCTGGGTTCTATAAAAAAGCAGGTTGAGCAAGCCATCAGGAACAAGCCAGTAAGCAGCACTTCTCCGTGCCCTCTGCATCAGCTCCTGCCCCCAGGTTCCTGCCTTGTTTGAGTTCATTCCTTCAGTGCTGTTGATGATGAACCGTTACAAGGAACTGTGAGAGAAATAAACCCTTGCCTCCCCAAGTTGCTTTGGTCATGGTGTTTCATAGAGCAGTAGTAACCCTAACTAAGACATGTGTATATGGACACACACACACACACACACACACACACACACACACAGAGAGAGAGAGACACACAAAAAAAGAGAGAGAGAGAGAGAGAGAGAGAGAGAATAAACAAGATTTATAAGCATTTTTCAGGAACGAGAGAAGATGACAAGGAGGAGAGTGTGGGAGGGAAGTATTCACATACAGATGTTAGTGGAGGACACTGTATTCTGGCTTATGCTGTCGTCTGAATGTGAAAAGTCTTCTACAAGCAGCTCATCTGCGAGCATTTGGTTTCCAACTGGGGTGCTATTTGGTAAGATTTTGGAACCTTTAAGAGGTGGAGCCTGGCGGAGGAAGTGGGTCACTGGGGACAGGCCTTGAGACTTTATAGCCTGATGCCACTTTCCTGTTCATTTTCTCTGCTTCCTTGCTGCTGTTGAACTGTGTGACTGGCTGGCTTCCTCTCCTGACACCAAGTCTCCTGTGCCCCGGTGGAAATATATCTTCAAACTGTAAGCCAGAATAAACTTTATTTTCTGGTAGCCTCTTTTGTCAGGGTATTTCATCCCAGCAACAGAAAACGTAACAGGTTGTGCTAGTAAAAATGAAAGCAACCAAACAAAGCGTTAGGCTGCCAAGTCACGGCCAGTTCCTTCTGTACAAGGAAGGAGCAGGATGCTGGAGTTGGGCAATTGTGTCTACAGATAAGAACATGACCTTTGTCTCATGATCACTAAGGAGACTGTAAGGGGGGATATACAGAGACAACTGTAAAAATAACTAGAAAGAATTAAGAAAAAAATAACTAAAAAATAAGATTTGAGTAGCCTGGATTGAGAGGACTGAGAGAACTCCAGAGGGACCATTGCTGGGGTGGATTTCACACAGTAGTGGGAAGAGCTCTGTACGATGTATTAGGTGTTGTCAAATGTGTAACTGCTGCAAGATGGAATCCTCTGCTAGGTGTCAGAAGAAAGAGTGTGCTTCGTTTGAAAGCACATGCCTGCTAACCAGAACTTCAGAGGCTGAAACAGGAATTGCTGCCATCAGAATTGGGCTGTGGGCAGTCTGTGGGGTGTTTTCTTGGTGTTAATGGATGTGGGAGGGCCCAGCCCACTGTGGGCAGTGGTGCCACCCCTGGGCATGTGGTCCTATGTTGTACAAGAAAATAAACCAATCCCAGCAGAGGCAGGCAGATCTGTGATTCAAGGCCAGCCTGGTCTAAAATGCAAGCTTCAGGGCATCCAGGGCTACACAGAGAAACTCTGTCTGTGTAGAAACAAGTAAATAAGAAAAACAAACAAAAAAAATATAAAAAAAGGAAAAAAAATTAAGCTAAGAAAACTATGGGAAATAAAACCAGTAAACAACATTCTTCCACAATCTCTGCTTCAGTTTCTGCCTCCAGTTTCCTGCCTTTAGTTCCTGCCCTGACTTCCCTTGATGGTAAACCATGTTGTGGGATGTTTGTTTACACAGTATGAAGATGTGTCATTGTGATTGGTTTAATAAAGAGCTCAATGGCCAATAGCTAGGCAGGAGAGAATAGGCGGGTCTCCCGAGGAGAGAGGATTTGGGATGAATCTAGGGACTCTAGAGATGCCAGCAAGACACAGAGAGAGTCGGACATACAGAATGGAAGAGAGGTAAATAGCCACATGACAGAATGTAGATGAGTAGAAACAGGATAATTTAAGTCATAAGAGCTAGTTGGGAACAAGCCTAAGCTGAAGGCCAAGCTTTCATAATTAATGATAAGTCTCTGTGTCATTATTGGGGGGCTGGAGGTCTGCCAAGAAAGTGTGACTGCAGAACTGCAACTGTAAGCTGAAATAAACCTTTTCCCCGTGTTGCTTTTGGTCAAGCACATCATCACAACAAAATAAAAACTAACTAGAACACCAATCATCTTCTTTCCTCTTCCTTTTAGAAAATGGCTGCTCACGGGGAGGCCTCGGAGGAGCGGGTTTCCGAGTTTGATTATGATTTTCTCCCTGAGCTCTCTGCTCTCCTCGGTGTGGATGCCGTTCAGCTCGCAAAGAGTCGAGAAGAAGAAGAGCATCAGNACCGAATGCAAATGAAGAAAGGTTTTAACTCACACATGCGCAGTGAAGCCAAGCGATTAAAGTCCTTCGTGACTTATGACACGTTCAGATCATGGACGCCACAGGAGATGGCAGCTGCTGGGTTTTACTTTACTGGGGTGAAACTTGGGGTTCAGTGCTTCTGCTGTAGCTTAATCCTCTTTGGTACCAGCCTAAGGAAAACTCCCGTAGAAAGCCACAAAAGATTACGTCCAGAATGTGAGTTCCTTTTGGGTAAAGANGTCGGTAACATTGGCAAGTATGACGTAAGAGTGAAGAGTCCCGAGAAACTGAGAGGTGGCAAAGCAAGGTACCAAGAAGAGGAGGCCAGACTGGAGTCCTTTGAGAACTGGCCGTNTTATGCCCATGGGACATCGCCACGTGTGCTCTCAGCAGCTGGCTTTGTCTTTACAGGTAACTGGATTCCATTTTATAAGGTGTTTCTTCGGAGTTTCAAATTTAGGTTTCATTGTAGGCAATATTTTGTTAACCAGTCCTCAGTGGTGGACTTTGTTACATTAGACATAAAGTGTATTTCATTAACTTTCAACTTTAACAGATTTGCTTCTGCTTTAATATACATTCAGTATAGCATTATTAGTCCAATATATATGTATATATATATACATACATACACACATGAACACATATATGTGTATATATATATAAAATAAAATGTTACCTTTTTTTAATATAGACCTTAAGAGTACCAGCAGTGGGCTGAGGGTAGAACTTGATGCTCAAACACTTACACAGCACATACAAGGCCCTTTGCTNTGTATGTGAGGAAGGCCATGGCTAGGAGAGGGAGATCCAGAGCTCAGAAGGGAGTCATTTAGGGTAGTGGGACTGTGGACAGGGATTCAACCAGAGAGATCATGGAAAACCAGACATGCTGGAGTCTGTCTTTCTGGTACAAGATGATCAGCTCCAAGGTCATACCTGGTGCCATTTCTGGCCAGTCAAAACACATCACTGCATCTGTAGGTAAAAGGGACACCGTGCAGTGTTTCTCCTGTGATGGATGCTTGGGAAACTGGGAAGAAGGAGACGATCCTTGGAAGGAGCATGCCAAGTGGTTCCCCAAGTAAGCAGATGAATTCTTTATTCTTAAATTTTTCAGTTTTAATATATGTTTTAAATGATTTATTCCCTTTTTANTTTATGTATATACCCTTATATATATGTGTGTGTATGTGTGTATACACACACACATGTATATGTACCTATATACATTTATGTGTGTATGCGTCTGTGTGTGAATACCATGGTGTGACCCGTGCCCACAGAGGCCAGAAGAGGGCATCAGAGCTCCTGGAAATGGAGTTAGAGATGATTGTGAGCTGTCTTGTGGGTTCTGGGAACCCAAATCAGGTCCTCTGGAAGAGCAACCATTGCTCTTAACCACTGAGTCATCTCTCTAGGCCTGCTTTGGCCAGTTTCAGGTTTTTGTTTGTTTGTTTTTTTAAATTTTATTTTATGTTCATTGGTGTTTTGCCTGCATGTATGTCTGTGTGAAGATGTCAGAAGCCCTGGACCTGGAGTTACAGACAGGTGTGAGCTGCCATGTGGGTGCTGGGAATTGAGCCTGAGCCCTCTGGAAGTGCAGCCAGTGCTCTTAACTGCGGAGCCATCTCTCTAGTCTCCAGTTTCAGGTTTTTAAAAAGCAAAATAAAGCTGGAGACAAAGGAGCCACATTATTGGAACTTCCCTTTGAGTCTTATTTATCCAAATTAGGATAACTCTGGAATTTTTCCAACAACAACAACAAAAAAAACTTCATCATATTGTGAAAAGTTTGAATCACTTGAACTTAAACAGCCTCTCACACTTTAGTTAACATCTTATATAGATTTTGTGTTTGGGATGCATGTAGTGTGTGTTTATCTGTATAGTATACGTGTGTGCACGTGCAGGGGCTTAGGAAGCCACAGGTTGACCTGGGGTATTTTCCTCTATCACTGTCCACTTTATCTTTTTTTTAGCTTTAATCATTTCATTTTGTTGACACAGTAACACAATAGTCTTTCCTATATGACCCTCAGTACACACACACACACACACACACACACACACACACTCCAGACTTCTCTTCCTTCAACTTTAGAACAGTGGTTCTTAACCTTCCTAACACTGCAACCCTTTAATTCAGTTCCTCATGTTGTAGTATCCCACAACCATAAAATTATTTAGTTGCTATTTCATAACTGTAATTTTGCCATGCCACTGTTTTGAACTGTAGTGTAAATATCTGTGTTTTACAATGTTCTTAGGTGACCCCTGTGAAAGGGCCATTTGACTCCTTTGTGGCATGGTCTGCATGGCTGCTTGACAGTAGTTTGGCTTCAGGGACCACCACAATTCTCCAAAACCTTTTTACTTTCATTTTTAAGTCTCTTTAAACAAAATAATTCTTTTTAAAAAATCCCCACCACCGTGGAATTATGTAGCATGATAACTCTGCCTACTCCACTCACAAGACTCCCCATTGTGTTCCACCCCCCATTACACCAATAATAGAAAAGTTAAAGATTTGCTAACTGGGCATACTTGGTCCCAGGGATGAAAAACACAATCAAGAGAAACAGTGGGCCCACATCCAGAGCCTGAGGCCATTTAGGACAAGAAATCAGTTAATAATATAGTATGGAATAGTGCCCAGGATTGGTTGCTTACTGGATGAATGGCAAGATCTGGTCTGCCCCACAGAGAGAAGATTTTGTTAGGAAGTTAGATTGGCTTGCTCACCCTTTGCCATATACAAGAACAGACATTGAAGGAATCAGAATGGTATGGTATAATGGAAAAAGAGTAAGATGTCAGGACCTTCCCTTTTGGGAGCATCGGAGGGGAACAGGCTCGTGTTATAAGACTAAGGGACAAAGGAATGCAGTTAGGAAACAGCTCGATGCTTGTGCTCATGGTACAAACACTATGTTATGCCCCTTGAAGAATGAAAATTGCTCTTACAGGTTTGTTTCTCANGACTCAGTGTCTGACACCTCCTGACCACAAGGGCTGAGACCCTGCAGGAGGAAGTGCAAGGGAGCACCTGGCAGTGTTACTGAACCTCAGAGGACAATAGGCAATTAGAGTCTTGCTAAACTTACTGCTTTTGCTTCAAGAAAAACGCTATAATGACATTGATGACTACTTTCATCCTGGAATCATGAAATTTGCTTTCAGTATTGCTTGTAGTTAAACTATGATGCAATTATTCAGTATATAAGATGTAGCCTATTTTCAACACATGGGCAACCATCCCAGTTCACCCTCAGATTGTGTCCGTCTCCTTCCCTCGCTGACTCCACACCTCCCCTTTGGGAACTGAACCCTGCTGGAGCAGGATTCAGGTACCTTTTGATTTCTAAAACTNCTGGTCTAGAAAGGGTGTTTGGTGAAAACAGTAAAGGGCAGACCACTTCTACATTCCATCCCTACCCCAGACCCTGCAGAGCACGAATTGCTGGGAACCTTTCCAGGAAGTTAGGCAGTACTATACTTGGCCAGCCAAAGGCATCTGGTCCCCAAGATCAGATTCCCCCACAAATCCAAGGCATCTGGTCCCCAAGATCAGATTCCCCCACAAATCCAAGGCCCTGAATTTGCTATTCTTCTTCTCTGCTTTTGACACTAGAAAAGAGAACCTGGAGCCTGAAGTTGTGAGGGGAGGGGGAAATATGATTAAAATATATCATATATGTCTTAGTTAGGGTTTTTTATTGCTGTGAGAAGATACCATGACCACAGCAACTTTTATAAAGGAACACATTTCAGAGGTTCAGTCCATTATCGTCATGGTGTGACATGGTGACATGTAGGCAGACATGGTGCTGAAGAGGAGCTGAGAGTGGCCTGAACTGGGCATAGCTTGAACACAGGAGACCTCAATGCCTGCTCCCACAGTGATACACTTCCTCTAACAAGGCCACACCTACTTCAACAAGGCCACACCTCCTAATAGTGCCACTCCCTATGAGCTTATGGGGGCCAGTTACACTCAAACTACCACAAAATGAAATAATTTTTTAAAAAGTAAAATGCTCAAAAATCATCAACACATAAAAAAATAAACACGCATTGTAATATGGGACATGTTTATCACAGTACTGGGGAAGTGTTCAATTATATTTTTCATTATAGATGTGAATTTCTTCAAAGTAAGAAATCCTCAAAGGAAATTGCCCAGTATATTCAAAGCTACGAGGGATTTGTCCATGTAACGGTAATTCACAACAACCAACTTTTTCCCAAATCTTTTTATTATCTAATATCTAAATCACAAGGGTGAAATATTTTTGTTTATTTTCATGGCTTCTGTGTTATTTTTTAAGCAGTACAATGTTATTTATTAAGCGGCACTGTTTACCTTACGAGAGAAGCCACAAGGCACAACAAAACCCACTATGAGAGTNTATTAAGGGAAGGGAATAGAGATGGTGTGCATAGGCCTATGGAATGACCGTGTAAGAGGAGAGAGAAGGAATAGGTGGAACCTGCTTTTAGGTGCCCTCCCCATATAGGTGCCCTCCCCATCACTGCGCATATGGGCTTATGTAGTAACTATACCATATATGTGCATAGATTATGTAATCACACAGTGCACGGATTACGTAGGGCATAAGGCCTTAGGATGACCAAGCATCTTGCCTGGCTACTGGACAGCGCAGGTGCCATCATGTAGCTGGGGGAATGGCTAGGAATTCTAACATTCTGTGTCTTTCTTCTTTTCTCCTTCTATCCCTCTGCGTCTCACCCATGGGGTATGAACGGGGATAAGGGGCACATTGTCTTACTAAGCTGGAAACACAATTTGTTTTTCCACTGCTAGCTTTGGGCTGGCTCTGACTCCTGCCATGAACTTGGACTGAAAATCAGGGAAAAGGGGGCTTCCTTAGGAAGAAACCTGGTGCAGTTTCCCTAGACAGTATATTGTTCAACTGGAAAGGTTCCTCTGAGTCTTCATTCCACACTAATTACAATGTATCTGTGCTATGTAACCTAGTTCTGTTTTGAGCTGGATGCTGTGTAAGACCCTGCAGTTGCCACTTGGCTACAGGCAAACACTCACTGTTGTTTTTCACTGAATAAAAAATTTCCAAAATAATAGAAATCTAGCCAAAATTAAAGACCTGTCTCAGCAACAATTTGGCTGCTCTAATAGAATGTAACTTCAGTTGCTGCTCACACATAGATGTATATTTAATAAATTAATCAATAATCTGAATTTCTTTTTTCAGGGAGAACATTTTGTGAATTCCTGGGTCAGAAGAGAATTACCTATGGCATCAGGTAAAATCTCAGGCACATTCCAAAGGCTTTGCTTTTTTCTTTCTTTGTTACAAGCCATCCCCCCCCAACTCCCCCAGGTTTCAGGTCACCTTTATTCTTTTAAGATCTTTGCAGATTCTTAAGAACTACTAAGCTTGAAGCTTTACAAAGTTTTCAAAAATAACATGTTAATTTATAAGTCTTAATGACTATTTACTTTTCTACAAAATGTTCCATATAAATTTTAAAAGATGTATAGAAACATTTTTGCATTTAAAGGAGCATTTTAAAATAGAGGATAGGACCATAAAGCATCATATCGGGCTTTTCTTGTTAATCTCAAAGATGGGAGGAGAAAGACCATGGACCCAGATCATTATGGTCAAATTAAAGCAAGCAATGAATTAAAGCAAGCTTTTTTTATTCGTGTCTACAAACTGCTTCCCCCTAAGGTGGAGTTCAAGAGGTCAGCACTGGCTGTGAAGAAGACAAAGTTTTTATAGCTCAGGGGTACGGGGTTTCCAAATGGGGGATTTGATGGGCAAAATGAGAGCAGGGTGTTACAGGATCGGAATATAAGCATAAGAATTTATTCATAATGACCACCTGAAACATAGACATGATTGTAAGGTGGTCATTTGGTAGTCATAACAACAGGTAGTCAGAACAACAGGTAGTCATAACAACAGGTGGTCAGAACAACAGGTAGTCAGAACAACAGGTAGTCAGAACAACAGGTGGTCATAACTTTTTGAAACAAAGACATGGTTGCTATTTCCTGGAATAGATAGTACAGAACCAATTATAGTTAAGGTTACAGGGNGTAGCCCAATCCTTGAGAAATAGAGGTTTAATCATAAACAGAAATAAACCTAGTTTGTCTTTACTATAAGATGGACAGTCTGGTTCATCATTCTCTGTCACTTGTAAAGCTGAATTATTAATCAAAAAATGTTATAGC
>LZPO01097406.1:79083-106384 GCA_001675575.1 Neotoma lepida
CCCTTCTCTGACTCGCAGTGCATGGTCCTGTGGTTGAACAAGGTTTTGAACAGCAATTGCCATTTGTAAATATAGAATTAAATAAATTCTACAACTTTTTACTAAGAAACTACCCCCTAATAGCTGTAGATGGGGCTTCAAGGTGAACACTGAGTGCTTCTCCCGTAGGAAGTCCACTGTTCAGGTTCTTCTAGACTTAGACCTGACTACCATGAAGACTAAAGATCCCATATGTAATCTTCTCTGTGAGGCAGTAGGTTTGACTTCCTACTTGAACTTTTGAACTGTAATGGCATGGGTCATTTTCCTGGGTTGGGTTTTTGATTGAGACAGATTCTCAGTTTGTAGCTTAGGGCTGATCTTGAATTTATTATATAGACAAAGCTGATCTGGAATTGGTGATCTTCTGCATAAGTCTTAAAATGTTAGGATACAAATGTATGTAATTGTGCCCAGCTGATTTGGTTTTTGATGTTGTTTCTTGTAGCAAATCCAAGGCCTTGTGCGTGGTAGGCAAGCACTCTAGGACCGAGATCCATCCCTGGGCCATGGATGTGCTTTGTGAACAAAAACAAATGCAAAATCGTAAAGTCAGAAACCCTATTTTTCTGGTATATGTAAGCTGAGTGTCCATTCAATAACTATATAAACTGCCTCGCACTGAGGTTGTGTGGTAGGTGCGCTATGGCTGTCATCTCACAAAGCAAAAACAAAGCTGCGCATCATGCTTCATGTCTATAAGCTAGCAATCTGGAAACTGAGGCAAGAGGATTGCTGTGAGTTCAAGATCAGCTGGATTATAGCATAAAACCCCATCTCAAAAGACAAAAACAAAACAACAACAAACAAACAGAAAAAAAGAAGAGGAAAAGGAAGTGAAAACCAAAATGATAAGCAACTTTGNGTTTGCGTGATATGTGCATTGTGTTTGTGAATTTAAACATGACGTTGCAAGGGCTGGAGATGTCACCCAGTTGGTGGGAGGCTTGTGATGTTTATAAGACATTGAGCCCTCAATGATAATGTAATGCCCCAGTATTATGCAAATTTTTATTTAATAAAGGATTTCTCTTTCAAAGGACACCACAGGTGAAAGCAATCATGAGGATCCAGGGGCAGTTCCCTTTACCATGGCTGGTAAGAACTTGAAAGCAACATGGGATTCTGTGTATTTGTACATAGGGATTTGCAGCAAAGTGTATTTATAATTGTCCAAGGAGCTCCTAGAGAGGAGAGCACTGACATGGAGGGAACTGTGGGTGAGAGAGTGTCAGCATTCCTGTGACATCTTGAGAGTGAATGCAGGACTAGTGACAGTGGTCCTTGTGTCAGATCTAAACCAGCCAGTCTTAAAGGCATCATGTAGCAAGCTGGTTTCTTGAGATCTTAAATAGAACATTATGATGCCAGGATGTCTAAATCCCTGTCAAATGAGGAGCCCTAGACATTTCTCCACACATTCTGAAGCTATGGATAGATCTGAGAGGATCTTGGTGTGGGGGATGGGTGTCTGTGAAGTGGAGAGTCCTAATCCACTCTTAGCAGAAAAGCAAAGTAATCACATTAGGATTGAGAAATGAGAAGGTGCACCTCCTTCTGCCTGCCTCCTTTCCACAGACCTGGCACACAGCGAAGCCCAGTGGTTTCAAGAGGCAAAGAGTCTGAGTAAGCAGCTGAGAGGAGCCTACACCAAAGCCACTTTCCGTCACATGAATCTGCCAGAGGTGTGTTCCGGCCTCGGCACTGACCAGTTGCTCGGTTGTGACCTGTCCATTGCTTCAAAGCACATCAGCAGGCCAGTGCAAGAGGCCTTGGTGCTTCCTGAGGTCTTCACCAATCTCAACTCTGTCATGTGTGTGGAGGGGGAAACTGGCAGTGGGAAGACAACCTTCCTGAAGAAAATAGCTTTNCTCTGGGCATCAGGATGCTGTCCCCTGCTGAACAGGTTCCAGCTGGTCTTCTACNTCTCCCTGGGCTCCACCAGACCAGACCAGGGGNTGGCCAACATCATCTGTGCCCANNTCCTAGAGGCAGNAGGATGCATTAGTGAAGTGTGCCTGAGCAGCAGCATCCAGCAGTTAAAGCACCAGGTGCTGTTCCTGTTGGATGACTACCATGGGATGGACTCACTCCCACAAGCCATAGAAACCCTGATTACAAGAAACTACTTGACCCAAACCTGCTTATTGATTGCTGTCCATACAAACAGGGCCAGGGACATCCGCCCATACCTAGATACAATTCTAGAGATCAAAGAGTTTCNTTTCTATAACACTGTCTCTGTTTTGTGGAAGTTATTCTCACATGATATAACCTATGTGGAAGAGTTTATAGTTTACTTTGTAAATAATGAAGATTTGCAGGGAATTCACAAAACCCCCCTCTTTGTGGCAGCAATCTGTACTGATTGGCCTCAAAATCCTTCCGACCAGTCCCTTGATGATGTGGCAGTTTTCAAGTCTTATATGAAATACCTTTCCTTAAAACACAAGGCTACACCTGAGCCTCTCAAGACCACTGTGTCCTCATGCGGCCAGCTGGCCTTGAGAGGCCTTTTTTCATTTTGCTTTGAGTTCAATAGTGATGACCTCACAGAAGCAGGAGTTGATGAAGATGAAGATCTGACCACCTGCTTGATAAGCAAATTCTCTGCCCAGAGACTGAGACCAGTCTATCGGTTCTTAAGTCCTTTGTTCCAAGAATTTCTTGCTGCCATGAGGCTATCTGAACTCCTGGGTTCAGAAAGGCAGGAAGACCAAGATCTGGGACTTTGTTATTTGAGACAAATTAACTCACCAATGAAGGCAATAAACTCCTATAACATATTTTTAAAGTATGTCTGTAGCCACCCATCATCAAAGGCAGGGCCAAAAATTGTGTCTCATTTGCTTCAGTTGGTGGATGATAAAGAGTCGCTGGAGAACATGTCTGAAAATGAGGATTATGGGAAGCTCCATCCAGAAACTTCACTGTGGATGCAGTTTGCTAGGGGGTTGTGGCAGGTATCTCCTGAAGCTTTCTCTTCATTCGTTTCAGAACATCTATTGAGCACTGCTCTAAACTTTGCTTATGAAAGCAACACGGTTGCTGTGTGTTCTCCATTTATTTTGCAATTCCTTCNAGGGAGAACACTGGCTTTAAAAGTACTGAATTTACAGTACTTTGGGGACCACCCAGAAAGCCTGCTACTGTTGAGGAGTGTAAAAGTCTCCATAAAAGGGAATAAAATAACATCTCATATAGATTATTCATTCAAGACATATTTTGAAAAAATACAGCCGCCAACTATTGATCAGGACTACACATCTGCCTTTGAGCATATAAATGAATGGAAGAAAACCTTTATTGCAAATGAGGAGGCCATAAAAGACTATATAAATATCCGACCCAGGGCCCTACCAGACACCAGTGCAGGGTACTGGAAACTGTCACCCAAGCCGTACAAGATCCCTAGGCTGGAAGTTGAAGTGACTGACATGGGTCCAGCAGACCAAGCACTGCTCCAGGTCCTAGTGAAAGTCTTCTCAGCATCACAGAATATCGAACTCCATTTGAGTCATATCAGTGGCTTTCTTGAAAGCGTCTACCCGGCTCTGGAGCTGAATAAGACTTCTGTCACCAAGTGTTCCTTGTGCAGACTGGAGCTCAGCGCAGCAGAACAGGAGCTGCTTCTCACCCTGTCTGCCCTGCAGTCTCTTGAGGTCTCAGGGACAAACCAGTTACCAGGTATCCCCGAGTGTCACATAACCATTCTGGTTGACACTGTGTTTTCTTGTTCTTAGTTTTAGATGAATGAAACTTCTCAGGCACAAGGTCATAAATGTGCCTTGATAAAAGAGATCTGAACACTTTCTCTGTTTGGCGCAGTGTATAAATCAGTGACAGACCCTGAATCATAGAATGGGTTTGAAGTAACTCAGACAAAACTAGGAAAATGTCACCATCAGTATTCATCCCTCAAGGTTGTTAAAAAGGGAGTTTCAATTGCTTGTTATTGATAAATGATGGCCTGTGTGTAAGATGATGCTGGAGAATCATCAGCACCCTCGATGCCTGAAAGGAGGGGGTTTAGCTTCTCCACAATATCAATAATTCTCATTTATTTCTGTTTTGAACTCTCAATTACATTTGATAGTTTTCAGTGTGAGCTCTACCTACATTTCATTCAATCTATTTCTAGATTTTGATATCGCTGTAAATATTTAACTTTTTCATTTTATGATTATTCATAGTAAAGCTTTTGTTCTCATGGTCCTGTTAAATGACTGGACATGCTTTGCTTTTATGTACGTTAAAAAGAAATTTTTTTTGAGACGATGTCTTCTGTAGCCCAGATTGGTCTTAACTTCATTATGTACTTGCTCCATCTGTCTCCACCTCCCCAGCAAGATTACAGGGCATCCTGCCCCTGAAAAACATCTAAATTTAATGATAAATACCAACTCACTGATTCTGAAAGCATTGATTGACTTTTAAGTAAACTGGGTGGAGATGTAGCTCAGTTGGTTGATTTCTTGCCTAGCACAAATAGCTGGCTTTGAGCCATAGTATTTTGTAAACTGGTTCAGCGGCTGCCCAGCCTAGAGAGAGAAATACTAGGGGCTTTCTCAAAAAAAGAGAAATANTTTATTTCTAACATAATTTTATTACACTAAAATACAAACAACAAAATAACATTTCAACCATCTTAAATGTATAATTCAGTGGCATAAATAATATTCATATTGCTGAGCAACTGTCATCACCATCCACTCTCAGGTCCTTTTATTCTACCACACAGCATCTTGGTTCCACTAAACAGTCACTCTTCCCTTCCACCAGCCTCTTGTAACATCTGTTTGTCTATGTCTCAATAAATTTGTCTATCTAGAAATGTTATATAAATGTAATCATATAATAATTGCCCCCTGTCTGGCTCATTTCCTTTCATATGGTGTTTTCTAAATTCACCATGGCATAGCATATATCAGACCTTGCTTTTCTTTTTAGAAATTAATAATAGTCCTTTGTGGATATTTTTACAATAGTGTGTGCACCATTTTGTTTATCCATTCATCTGTTTGTGGACACTGAGTTGTTTTAATGCTGCAGTGATAATTTGAGTTATTAGTGTATGTTCAATCCCTGTTGTATTGGTTTTTATATATTCCTGGGGGTAGAATTGTTGCTTCATATTGTAATTATGTTTTTGAGACAGGGTCTCACTCTATGGCCAGAATGGCCTGGAACTCACTGGAATCCTCCATCTGCAGCCGCCCAGCCTCTGGTGTTACATCTGTGAGCCATCACATCTTCTGTTTAACAGTTGAGAAACTTCCCAACTGTGTTCTGTGGAGGCTACCCCGTTTACCCTCCCACCTGCTGTGTGCAAGTCTCCACTTTCTCCACATCTTCCACCCCACTTTTTCCTTTTGGTTTGCTTATCTTAGACATATTTTAGTAAGTCAGCGTTCTGTCCTGTAGTTTGGGTTTACATTCCCCTAGCAACTGAATGAGACTCTTCATATGACTGCGTACCAAATTGAGAGAAAAGTGCACTTAAATTCTTGTCCATTTACATATTTTGTCGGAGCTGGAGAGATGGCCAGTGGTTAAGAGCACTGGCTGCTCTTCCCGAGGACCTGAGTTCAATTCCCGGCATTCCCTCGGCAGCTCACAGCTGTGTGTAACCTCAGTTTCAGAGACATGACAACCTCACAAGGACATACATGAAGTCAAAACACCAATGCTCATAAAATAAAAATAACTAAAATTAAATGTTGTAGGGTGGTGGTTGGTGGTGCATGCCTTTAATCCCAGCACTCTGGAGGCAGAGGCAGGTGAATCTCTGTTGAGTTTGAGGCCAGTCTGGTCTGGTCTACAGAGTGAGTTCTGGGACAATCAGAGCTGTTACACAGAGAAACCCTGTCTCCAAAATGCAAAACCAAGCCAAAACAAATGAACAAAAAACCCACCAAAATAAAATGAAAAAAAAAAAAAAAACATTTTGTCAAGGCATTGAGTTTCATACCTGCACTTGCAGGAATACAGAGGGTAAGTGAAGAGGGTTGTCCTGACTTTGAGACAGCCTGGGCTATATAATAAGTCTGAGCCAGCCAATGCTACAGAGTAAAATTATCTCAAACAAAACAAAACAGAATCATCATTGTTCTGTTGCAGGACTTCTTCTTTGTCTTGTCNATATTAAATCTATTTAAAACTCTTATCACACATGTTTTTTGAAAAACATTTTCTCCTATTCTGTAGATTGTCATTGTAATGTCCTCTAACACATGAACAATTGCCAATTTGATAAGGTCTATATTAGTCAGGGTCTGTATTAGTCTAGAGGAAGAGAATTTATAGAATGAGTCTATATATACACAGAAAGGGGATTTATTAAAATGGCTTACAGGCTGTGGTCCAGCTAGTCTAACAATGGCTGTCTACCAATAGAAGGTCCAAGGATCCAGTAGTTGTTGAGTCTATGAGGCTGGATGTCTCAGCTGGCCATCAATATGCCAGAATCCTAAAGAAGTAGGCTCTAATACCAGTGAATGAATGGTTTTTCTAGGCAGAGGGAGAGCACACAGGCAAAGAGGGAGCTTTCTTCTTCCATGTCCTTTATATAGGCTATCAGGAGAAGGCCCAGATTAACAGTGGATCTTCCCACTTCAAAATCCAGATTAGAAGCTGATNTTCCCATTCAAATGATCTAATTAGGGGNAAAAAATCCCTCAGGTGTGCCCAGTCCATTTAGATTTTAATTAATTTTAAACGCAGTCAAGTTAACAACCATAATAGCCATCCCAGGTCCAATTTTTTTCTACTGCTTTTTATAGCATATCTAAGGATCCATCATGAAATCCAAGGTTGTGAGAACTGTTTTCTTCTAAGAGTTCCATAGTTTTAGCTCTTAAATGTGTCATTGATCCAATTTGTTACCTTTTTGTGAGTTAGAAGTGAGAGTCCAACTGTCTTCTTCTGCATGTGCAAAACCAGTTGCTCCCACACTGTTGTTGGTTGGGGAGCTGTCTTATTTATTTTATGAGTCTAGAGAGCAGATGTGGCTTCCCCTATGCTCTACAACCAGCAGATGCGGCACACAGCAGGATCTTCATGGATGTGCTTCCTAAGCAGATGTTGAGATCTCTGAGAAGTTATGTTATGAAAATATCTAAAAATCACAGCGCACTTGAGAACTCCAACTGGGGACTCTTGAGTGATGGAAACTATGTGCTGCTTTCCAGATGAACTCTTCGCTAACTTGGACAAGTTCCCGAGCCTGAAAGAACTGTCTGTGAGGCTAGGTGGCATTCCAGATGTGCTTTCAGTCATCCCNGGAGATTTCCCAAACCTCCACCACATGGAGAAGTTATCCATCCAAACTTCCACAGAGTCTGACCTCTCCAAACTGGGTAAGAATGGCACTTGGATGTCCCAGGTCATGTTTCAGCTGGAAAAGCTACTTGGCTAATAATTGTTAGAATCATGAAATCGTCATTAGTTAAAACTTCTGTGGGCCTGACAGTGTGAACCATGTCCATGGGAAGGTGTAGGAACAGCGCCCTTCCTTGGAGATTTATTTGTAACTCTTGAGTCTTTGCTATATGCTCAGAACTATTCTGAGCTCTTCCCAAATACTAACACACTCTTCACACTCACTGTGTGAGAGAAGGTCCTGTGACCATTGACACTGTGCATCTGGGGAAATTAAGGCATAAAGAAAGATGTTAAGTGGCTGGCTCAAGTTTATTCAGCTAAGCTAGTATATATTTAGGCCGTTGCTGTTGCAGCCACAGCCTTGTAGCTGTGTGAAGTCTGATGCTGCTCTGTGTCCTCACTCAGGGAAGCCTAACCTTTCCTTCTCTGCTTCCTACGTCTTTCCTAAGCATGGTTTCCCTGACATTTAGGCTTTCTTCCTCTTCCTCTGAAGCCCCGCACCCAACCTGGTACTGCTCAGTTGCTTTCTGCTGTGTTCCCGCCTTCCATTGCTGAACATGCCCCTTAACTCAACCGGCATCTTCACTTCCCTCACTTCCTCTTCTTTGTCTTCCTCTCTAAAATTATTTGTAGAGTCCTTTGATTTTGGTTTTAAGTTGTTTGTACATCGCCACTTACACATCTGCCTGCCGAGGGAGAAGGAAATCTTGTAAGTAGCAGTCTGAACCCTTTCCCCCATTTCTCCCTAGCCTAGCCTCGTGGTTGATGGACAGCTTTGCAGCCATGNTTCTGAAATACATCATTTAGCAAAATGCTTTAAAATATGATAGACCACTTGATTTGGTGCACTGAAGACTAAGAAAGACTGAACACTGAAGACTAAGAAAAACATAAATCTGGAACTGACATGCAAAAGATCATTGAGGTTTGGCGTGGTGCCTCACACCTGTAACCCTAGCATATGAGAAGCTAAGGGGGAAGGCTACCCCAAATTCAAAATTATTGAATTCTAGGTCAGTCTGAGCTGCACTGTAAGACTCTGACTCAAAAAAAGCAAAAAATTTCTGACTCTTATAATACAAGACATGCCTTGCATTCTTGAAACACTGTAATAGATCCCTATTCCAACTAGTCTCGATTAAGAATCTCTTTCTAATCAAAAGTAAAACATGTGTATCCTCGTTGATTAATCTTCAAAAACTAGGTATTCCATACACAAGGGCAAATGCCACTGCCTCTCGACTCTCAGCAGTCTAACTTTTTAAAAGCTCCAAACCACCAGCTAGTGTGATGACTTCATTATAAAGTATCTCCCACAGGAAAAACAAAACAAAATAGCTTAAGGGTGCATTAGCAAGCACATCCATAAATAAATACATATAATAAAATTATTTTTAAATAAAAACTAAACTTCAAAAATTTATGCTTCAGAATTATCCTTCCTTTTATGTTACTTGGTATAGAATTTTTATTTCGTAAATGCAGTATACAAATACAGAGACATTAGGGTTCAAAGGTAAAGGTGGCTTTACAAAGCCCTTTTTATTTATTTTTTTTGAGAATTTCATGCATTGGTGCTATGTTTACATAATTTCTGCCCATCCTTTCTCCAACTCCTCTCATGTCTTCGACACTCAGTCTCAGATTCATGATCTCAGATTCATGACTGCTGTGTGTGTGTGTGTGTGTGTGTGTGCTGTCTCTTATACACATCTAGATGTGTATAAGAGACAGGATGAGTACAACTGATGGCTACATTTTTCCTTCAACAGCATGCTATATCATTACTAGCTTCATTTTTCCATGTTACATGATTAAAGTATGTAGTGTCTTCAGCAGTAGGGACTTATCTGCAAGTTCTGGGAGCAGAACAAGAACAACAGTGGAAGTCTGTATTGTTTGGAGAATCTCTTGAACCCTCTGACCAAAAATTTGAAGGGAAGTTTACTGTCTGGTACTGAGGTTATTGTTACTCTATGATAAGCCCGTATTTGAACTTTGAGAGGTGAAAACTGATCCAGAGAGCATCGGGAACTTGTCCCAAGTTATCTGCTCATTAGTCAGTTGCAGAATCCAGTGTGACCTCAGCACTAGATCACTGTTGTCACTGCCTGTTTACTTGGTGTGGCTTAGTTGGTGGATTGAGAGGCCAATTCTGATGGGAATTTGTAGCCTTCTCTAATTTCTGAAAATCCTTCATCTTTTCCAGTTAAATTGATCAAGAACTCTCCAAATCTTCATATTTTCCACTTGGAATGTGATTTCTTTTCAAATTGTGAGTCTCTCATGGCTGTGCTTGCTTCCTGCAAGAAACTCAGAGAGATTGAGTTTTCTGGACGATGTTTTGAAGCCATGCCATTTGGTAAGAACTACACAACATTGACTTCAGATGCTCCTGAGCACAAAGTCATTAAATACCTTAGAATTAAAATGCAGCTGCTGTCACAGAAACTGTGACAACACCTGACTTCAGTGAGTCTTTCTCAACAATGAAGTGCATCTGTGTCTACAATGTAAACATTTCCTTTTCAGAATTGTTACCTCTGCTTAGTCACAGTAATTGAATCCAAATATTATATCACCTTTCATCACTTTTGAAACACTCTTACTTCAATAGTATTCCTCTGTGTCACAGGAAATGTATCTGAAGTAACTAAATTTATGTTCCCTTTCCTAGTCACTATTTTGCCAAATTTTGTTTCTCTGAAGATACTGAATCTTAAACGCCAGCAATTTCCAGATAAGGAAACATCAAAAAAGTTTGGTAAGTTTATAAAACAGTGTTTATTTATTTTTATCTCCTCCTCCTCTCCTCCTCCTCATCTCCACCTCCTTCTCCCTTTCCCCCCAACCTTCTCCAGTGAACCCACAACAGAGCAAGCTGTGAATGATTGTCCCTTGACTATTGGTTAGGGTTTCTATTGCTGTGATAAAACACCATGACCAAAAGCAGCTTGGGGAGGAAAGGGTTTATTTCAGCTTACAGCTCTCAGGCCACATTCCATCACTGAGGGAAATCAGGACAGAAACCTGAAGGCAGGAACTGAAGCAGAGGTCTGCTGCTTAGTGGATTTTTCTACTTGGCTGGCTCAACCTGCTTTCTAATAGCACCCTTGGCTGCCTGTCCAGGGGTGGAACCACCCACAGTAAGCGGGGCCCTCCCACATCAGTCATCAATTAAGAAAATGCACCTCAGGCAGGCCCACAAGACAATCTGGTGGAGGCATTTTCTCAATTGAGCTTCCCTCTTCCAAAATGACTCTAGCTTGTGTCAATTTGACATAAAACGGCCAGGAACAACATCCATTGTGCTTGGTTCCGGGACTGCTTCTGATGCCAACATTAGAAGATGCTTAAGTCTATGATATAAAATGGTGTAGTGTTTACATATGACTCTATTGTCCATGTACTTCAAACCATCTCTAGATTGCCTGCAATGACTAATACAATATGTGCTATATAAACAATATTGTGTTGTTCAAGGAATATGACAAGGGGGAAATGTCTGTATATGTTCAGCATGGACATAATTTGAAAATTATTTCAGGTCTGGCAACATGACTCAGAGCATTACAAAAGCTTGATGNCAAGCTTGAAGCCCTTTTATCCCTAGGACATGCATAGTGGAAAGAGAGAACTAACTTAGGCATGTTGTCTTCTGACCTCCACATATACTCTGTGACACACACACACACACACACACACACACACACACACACTTAATTAAATGTAATAAAAAATTGAACCTGTGGTTGGTGGAATGTGCCAATACAGAGCATCAGCTGTACCAGCCATGCTGGTCCTTAGGAGGACACCATAGTGATGCTCAGTATCACCCCAGATGCCATCACTGTTGGTCCCACACATCCTCACACTTGATCTCATTAAATGCAATGTTCTCAAACTCACTGACTTCTTCGGAGAGAATTTGCTCATGATAGCACTGTGTAACTTCATAGTCTGGCACTCACTCCAAATATGCAATGTCCTTTGTGTTTCAGTGGTTTCTGGAATATATAAGAGAATGCAGATATGGGATACAGAGCTGTATCTTCACAATGTTTCTCAAACTTACCATGCATAAAGAGAGCCTGAGTTTACCCTTGCTTCCTCTTCTCTTCATATAGAGACAGGAACAGGGAGTGTGTGTATGCACACACATGAGTTTTGTTTGTGGGGAGATTAGATGGGTAATTCAGTGTGCCAAAATAGCAGGGACAGAATCAGGCACCAAGATGACGACCAGCATGTATCATATGTTAACTGTGCAAAAAAGACATGGAGTATAATGAGTGCTAAAGTCTCCTCACTGTTGCACAAAGAATTTACATGCATTTAAAGGGTAGAATGGGACAGCCAGATGGATGTCCTCAGAGTAATGACAGGAGGTGGGATAGCAAGGGAGGGGGCCAAAGTCTCTGTGCAGCTAGGAGAGTGACCTGCAGTGGACNTTCTATTTTAGAAGAGAGAGCAAAAATGGAAAGACAGCCTGGACTTGTGTGAAGAGACAGGTTGGGGGAGGACGGAGGAACCAGCTGCAGAGCGGCAGGGAGCAACTGTGTGCTGAACCCTTCTCTTTTCTGTGGTGAAGACAGTGATGAGGAGGGGCTATGCTAGGTGGGGTCTCCTAGACTGCAGAATGTCTAGGTCATCAGCTGCTTGCTCATGATGGAACTACTACTGAGGAGGGCTTTGTGGTGTCTCCCACAGCACAGGCTCTGGGTTCTCTCAGGAACCTGGAAGAACTGCTCCTTCCCAGTGGGGACGGGATTCACCAAGTGGCCAAACTGATTGTCCGGCAGTGTCTGCAGCTTCAGTGTCTCCGAGTTCTTGCCTTTAAGGAGACTTTGGATGATGACAGTGTGCTGGAAATNGGTGAGTTTCCCTCAGGGAAAGGGGTTCCCCTTGTGTGGAAGCAGTGGCATCATTCGACTGTCTGCTGCAAATGTGTAGAATGAGAGTCTTCCGAACCGCTCCCCATTTCCACCACCACACTGTTTCATCTCCTGTCCTTCTGCAGACAGGTTCATCCCTGTCTGACTGGGAAGATCAACAGTCTCTCTCTCTCTCTCTCTCTCTCTCTCTCTCTCTCTCTCTCTCTCTCTCTCTCTCTCTCTCTCTCTCTCTCTCTCTCTCTTTGGTGGGGTTATAGAAACCATCCACCGGTGTTTGTTTTCCTCGTGCTGGGAATTGAACTCAGTGCCTCACACACACACTGGACCAGTGTTCTACCCCTGCACCATGGACCACTAAACCTGTGTTCTGACAATTGGTGTTTCATACACCTGGCAGATCCTCTGTTAGTCAATTGAATATTGACAATATATAAACAAAGGTGCAACAAGCTGAAAGGTAGAACTGGATCAAATTTCCTCTTCACATTGCTTAAAATTTTGTTATTTAAATAAGTGTAGAGTTAACCAGATGAAGACACAGACTTGTGTCCATTCTGCAACTGTGCCCTCCACTTCCTCCACAGACAACCACTGCACTGCAAATGCATAGAGTCATTTGCCACAGACTCTTCATGGAAGGGGATCCTATGCAGTAGGCACTGTTTTGTCTGAAAATGTGTGTGCTTCATATTCCTAGTAACACGTGTGACCAGAGTGCATTGATTTCACTGCTGTGTATCATTCCATTATATGACCGTATCTGCACTCTGTGTGTCCATTCGATGGGCACTTGAGTTGTTTCTAGTAGCTGGTGTCTATGGAGTGCTTTTAAGAACATTCTCATACAATGTCCATGTTTAGTAATTTCTAGTGGTGGAATTTCTGAGTTACCTCACATAGATTGATTAAAACCCCGTTTTTGTTAGATGTGTCACATCTAACAAATTCAACACTTGAGAGGTTCAAGAGTTTGAGGATTTCCTAGTTCAAGGCTAGGCTGGGTTACATGAAACTTTGAGCACAAACAATTAAATAACAAAGAAGCAAACCTTTCCATGGTGTTGTACCCATTTTCACCCTCACCAGAGGTTGCTTCACGTTCTGGGTCTAGTAGGTTTTGTTAATCCCTTACAGTTAGGCACTCTGATGATTCTTGTGGGTAAGAAAACACAAAGCTTTAGTTGAGGAATAGTTTTCAGATTGACCAGCTCTGTAAGAAATAGGCAGAAGAGAGGAAAAAGAAATGGTTGTACCTTTCTGAGATGGGTAGACCCCACCAAAACTAATGGAGGCTTGTCTTGTAGGCACTCCACCAGGGCCCTGGAAATCTGGGTAGAAAATCACATTATCTTAAGGTGAAATTATCGTCCTAAGGGTAGTCTCCAAGCCAGGTCTCTGACTGGCAGGGGCACCACATGATTAACCCTTAAAGGAGGAGCTAAGGTGATGTCTCCACCTGAGGTAGGTTCTGTTCTTAATGCCATAACTAATCCCAGAGGGTGTGTTTAAATCCCAAGCTGTGGGACTGGAGATGTAGCTCAGCAGTACTCATTTAGATTGTGTGAGGTCCCAAGTTTTGTGGTGATATATTGTGTATCAAATTAAGCTGCATTTCTCTCTCTTTAAGATTTGCACAGCACTGAGCTTTACAGTTTCTCTCATTGTTTAGTATAAATGGTGATGGTTTTTCACTCTTTTCCAGGATGTTAGGTCAAAACCTTTCTAGCAATTGATCTCACAGAGATTTGGGAGTCAATAATCCCTGGCCCTCTCATACTCAAGAGCAGATACTCCCCCCACCCCACCCCAGGAACCCAGCACTGGTTGCCTGACACATGGTAGGGACTCANTATCTGTTAACAAAATAGGAAACACCTACTTTTGGAGCTGGACATATGGTTCCACAGTTTAGAGCACTGGCTGCTCTTCCAGAGCACCTGGGTTTGATTCTCAGCACCCTTGCAACTGCTCACAACTGTCTGTAACTCCAGTTTCTGGGCATCTGGGCATCTGTTGCCCTCTTCTGATCTCTGTGGACAGTAGGCATGTTTGTGATATAGGCAAAGCACCCATAAACATAAAACTATAAATAATTTATTTTGGTTTTTTTAGACAGTTTCTCTGTGTAGTTCTGGGTGTCCCAGAACTCATTCTGTAGACCAGGCTTGCCTTGAACTCACAAGATTTGCCTGCCTCTGCCTCTCGAGTGCTGGGATTAAAGGCATGGGTCACTACATCCTGGCCTTGAAATAATTTTTTTAAAAATGCCTACCTTACTAAGACTTTCAAATTTTATTTATTTATTTATTGAGACAGAGAAAGGCAGGGAGAGAGAGATAGAATGTGCTGGAACATATATAAAAGGTCAGAGCACAATTTTGTTAGTTCTCTTCTACAGTGTGGGTTCCACGGATTAAACTCAGGACATCAGGTTTGCCCATAGAATCAGATAAGTGTACAGTATGATATGGAGAATAAAAGAAACCAGAGGACAATAGGCCATGGAAGGGGGCGGCCCGAGCTTTCCTCTAGTCCTTCCAGAAGAGTCTTCATTCAGGGACTGAGGAATACCCCTGACTATCACAGAAGATCCCTAGGGCCTCTGTCCTTAAACTCAAGCTACCACATGATTCTGGGTGAACTCACCGTAGCCTTTCCCTTATTATGGAAAAGTGGGTAGACAGTTAAAAACAAACCTGAAGCTGNANTAGATCTTCACTTCCAAAGTCATGGGTCTATGGTAATTGAGAACTCACCATGTGTTGTCTCCATTTTCTTCAGAGCCCCTGCTCTCAGTAACCAGGGAGCCCCTTCTNGGCTATAGGTGAAAGGCACTGTAGTAGCCAGTGAGAGGACAAGCTTTTAGACTGTCACCTTCCNGACTCACAAAAAGGGAGACACTGTTGCCACTATTTCTCAGTTTCTTATACTGTAACCTGTTCCATAGCCATGCTCTGCCTTGACATATGTCCTTCTGTGAGACCAGAAGAGAAGTCTACATTGCCATGACAGCCAAAGCTGTGTGTGCTCAACTTCCTGGCCTCTGCTTCCTCCAAACCGCTTGCAGTTTGGCCGGGTGGTTCCCTATCAATCAAGCAGCATTTAGTGCTTTCGAAGAATGGTCTCTAAAACATCATGTTGAGCATTTCCCACTTTCATCATGGTGGGTGTCGGAGTGGTACCAATAACTNGTCAACATTATTGAAGTAAGTCCTCAGGATTTTGTTTTCATAAATGTTTTGTTTTCCAGCCAAGGGAGCAACCAGTGGAGTTTTCCAGAAACTTGAGAACTTAGATCTTTCAATGAATCACAAGATTACAGAGGAAGGATACAGANGTTTNTTTCAAGCCCTGGACAACCTGCCAAACTTGCAAGTGCTCAACATCTGTAGGCGAATCCCAGATTCCATCCAAGTTCAGGCCACCACTGTCAAGGCTCTGAGTCAGTGTGTGTCCCGACTGCCCAGTCTCACCAGACTTGAGATGCTCGGTTGGCTCCTGGATGAAGAGGACATGAAAGTGATTAATGCAATGAAGGAGAGACACCNTCAGTCCAAACGCTTGACTGTCCTCTGGAAATGGATAGTGCCTTTCTCTCCTGTCATCCAGAAGTAAAGCATGCAGCCGAGGACTACCGGTGGTTCTAGAAACCCAATTTTCCAACACATTGCATTCTGCCTGAGTGTGGGATAATGCCAGAATTTAGGATACTGAGGCGGGAGATACAAGCTTGGGTTATATAGTAAGACCATGCCTCCAAACCCAGACCAATACCAAACCATTTTACTAATGATTGCANATACAAGGCTATTAACTATAGGAGGCTGGTAATTTTTTCCATTATTTTTATTCTATATAGATGGGTACTTTTGGCTGCATTTATGTCTGTACATCACTTTGGTTGCCCATAGAAGCTTTCTAGTGAGAAATTACTCAAGGTCAGAGAATCTGGGCTTGCTTTACCCAGCAGGGCTGCATAATAGGATGATTTGGCCAGGGGCGTGATTACCAGGTGTTTGGAAGGGTCTACACTTTTCTGTACGGTGTGCTTTGATCTTGCAAGGGGGAGGTCTTTTGCCTCTCCCCTTGGAATATTATAAAAAGCCCTTTTGAAAAAAGCTCTGAGTGGCTGGATATTGACCAGGGCCCTTTCAAAGCTTTCCTGTGTCTCAGTCTTTCTCCTCATCGTCTAGGTCTATCTTTCTACCTAATATTTCCTCATTCCTCTCTCCTCCATTCAAGAGGTGGGAACAAGCTCAGACTCATGAGCTGCACGTAGGAGACTTTTCACATTCAGACCACAGCATAAGCCAGAACAGTGTCCTCCACTAACATCTCTATGTGAATACTTCCCTCCCACACTCTCTTTCTTGTCATCTTCTTTCTTTTTAATTTTCTAAAATGATTTTACTTATTGCACCACCAAGATTTGATGGCATCTTCATCTTAATGACTTTACTCTAATCACCTTACATAGATCCCACCTCAAAACACAACAAAGTTCTCACTCCTTGATTCTTCCAATGAATATTCCATGTCAACACAGTCTGAGCATTTGTTTTCCAACTGGGGTGGTATTTGGTAAGATTTTGAAACCTTTAAGAGGTGGAGCCTGGTGGAGGAAGTGGGTCACTGGAGACAGGCCTTGAGACTTTATAGCCTGGTGCCACTTTCCTGTTTGTTTTTTCTGCTTCCTTGTTGCTGATGCACTGTGCCCAGCTGACTTCCTACTCCTGACACCAAGTCTCCAGTGCCACAGGGAAATATATCTTCAAACTGTAAGCCAGAATAAACATTTTCTGGGAGCTGCTTCTGTCAGGGTATTTTATCCCAGCAACAGAAAAAGTAACTACAGGTTGTTCTAGTGAAAATGAAAGCAACTAAGCAAAACCTTAGACTGCCAAGTCATGGCCAGTTCCTTCTGTTCAGGGAAGGTGCAGAATGCTGGAGTAGAACAATTGTGTCTATAGATAAGAACATGACGTTTGTCTCATAATTAGTAAGGATACTGTAAGGGAGGGAAGGGTATCCAGAGACAAATGTAAAAATAACTAGTTATAGAGTTGAGTAGCCTAAGGATTGACAAATTTCCAGAGAGACTGTTGCAGGTCATTTCATATGCTAGTGACATGGAGTTCTTTTTATCTTATTACGAATAGTCAAATGTGGTGTTTACTACACTAGGGTACTCCTCCTAGATAATTGTCCGATGAGAGAGTGTGTCTGGTTTTAAAAGATTTACCTTGGCCAAGTATGGTGGCACATGCTTGTAACCTGATGTAATCTGACCACTCAATAGGCTGAGGCAGCATGATGTCTACTTTGAGGCTAACATGGACTATTGAGCAAAACCCTGTTCCCCAAACAAAACAAAAATGAATGAAAACTTGCAGTTTGCTGCAGCTTTTGCCAAATGCAGGTAGGTAGGCAAATTCCAAGCTNAATTGGGTAGATAAAGCATCTTGTGAAGGGACCACATCTAACTCTACCCAAAAGTGCATTTGATAATTCTTTTGAGAGTACTGAAATGTGTGGATTAGTCATATGCTTATACAAAGGTGTTCCTAATCTTGTCTTATTTAAAACTTTTTGATAACTTCATATCTGAGAACAGTATTTACATCATTTCTACCATCCCCTCTCTCATCCTACCAAACTCCCTCTCAAATTCATGACCTCTTCTTTAATTATCACACACACACACACACACACACACACACACACACACACACACACACACACACCTTACTGAGTCCATTTAGTGTTGATTGCATGTGTGTGTGTTTAGGGCTGACCCCTTGGGACTGGACGACCTATCAGGGCCTTGTCCCTGATGAAGAGCAATTCCTCCTCTCTCAGCAGCTACTCATCACCTCTACTTCTTCTTACAGAGGTGAGGCCTTGTGACATTTCCCCCATCCACATTGGCATGTCAAACTGGTGTCATTCTGCAGGGCCTGTTTAGATGACCATATTGTTGAGATTTCATGGGTGCAGCTTCCCTGTCATGTAAGTAAATATACCTTATTGAGTCAGTCATTGGAGAGGGTCATAGGCTTTTCTGTTGGGCAGGGGTACTGATTGCTTCCNTCCCTTGGTAGTTTGCAAAGTACCTTCAGGTACCATGAGAGCTAATCCTCAGGGAGACGGCTACCAGATCTGTTTGAGCTTGATCCCTACAAGGGCTATGTACAAAGTGTGTGATATCTAGAGCAGGGTCTCACCTTCAGGTTCTGGGAGGAAACCAAGGGCAAAAGCAAGAACCTATATCATTTTGGGAGTCTTGTGAACTTGCCTGACCAACAACTCAAAGTGAGATTGTCCATGTCTGGCACAGGTGTTTTGTTAGATAGTCTATGGCTCTTGGGAACACCTCATGTATTATAACTTCATTTAAATTACAACGTATATATACATACACATATATGTAAACATAAATAATTACATATATATGCATTTTCAAAACATAAAATAATGTTCCGTATTGCCTTTTCAAACATCCTTAGTGTTATTTATCCCTCCTCCCTCCCACTCAGAACTCTGCATTCTTCTCCTCTCTCTTCCCAGTTAAAGATCCCCCTCCATTCCCCCCTTTTCCTTCTTCATAGCATGTGTCCTACTAGAGATCTCTTGCCATCCCTCCTCTCCCCTTGCACCGTGGTCTCTTTCTACTTTCCTGGTGTTTGCAGATACTCCAGGTTCTGTACTCACATCTAAAGATTCAGAACTAGGAACCACAAATAAGAGAGAACATGCACCATTTATCTTTCTGGGTCTGGGTCAACTCACTTGTTACAATATTTTCTGGTTCCATGATTTATCTGCATCCCTCATTTACCATTTTACAGCTGAGTAGAATTTTATTGCCTATGTGTACCACATTTTCCTTATCCATTCATTAGTTGAAGGAGATGTTGGTTGTTCCCAATTCTTAGCTATTGTGACTAGAGCAGCAATGAACACGGCAGAACAATTATCTGTGGAGTAGGGTGCTGAGTCCTTTGGGCATATGCTAAGGAGTGGCATAGGTGGGTCATATGGTAGATTCATTTTCAGCTTTTTGAGGATTCCCCACACTGGTTACTAGAGTGATAGACCAGTTTGTTTCTTTCTTTCTTTCTTTNTTTTTAAGATTTTATTTATTATGTATACAGAAGAGGGTGCCAGATCTCATTACAGATAGTTGTGAGCCACCATGTGGTTGCTGGGAATTGAACTCAGGACCTCTGGAAGAATAGTCAGTGCTCTTAACCTCTGAGCCACCTCTCCAGCCCGATAGACCAGTTTGGAATCCCACCAATGTGACTGAGAGCTCCCTTTTCCCATCATTTTCTCCAGCACTTGATGTTATGTTGNTCATCTTTGCCATTCTGACTGGGGTAAGATGAAATCTCAACGTAGATTTGATTTGCATTTTCCTAACTGCTAAGGATGATGAACACTTCTAAAGATATTTCTTAGCTGTTTTTATTTCTTCTTTAGTGAGCTCTCTCTTCATAGTCATAGCCCATATTTTGAGCTGGTCATTTGTTTTCTTGATTATTCATGTTTTGAATTCTTTGTATATTCTGGATATTAATCTTCTATCAGATGTGCAGCAGGCAAAGATTCTCCCCCACTCTGCGGGCTTCCCCTTCACTCAGTTGATTGTTTCCTTGGCTGTACAGAAGCTTTTCAGTTTTACGATGTCTCACTTGTCTGTGATTGGCCTTAATTCCTAAGCAAATGGAGTCCTATTCACAAAGTCCTTTCCTACACCTATATCCTGTAGTGTATCACCTAAGTTTTCTTCTGGCAATTTCTGAATTTCAAATTTGACATTGGAGTCTTTGGCCCATTTGCGGGTAATATTTGTTCAGAGTGATAGTTATGGGTCTAATTTCATTCTTCCATATGTGGTCATCCATTATTCTGAGCACCTTTGTTAATGATTCTGTCTTTTCTCCAATGTTTATTTGTGGCATCTTTTTCAAATATCAGATGGCTCTAGTTACGAGTACTCATGTTTGAAACTTCTGTTTTGTTGCATCAATCTTCATGTTTTTTTGTCAGTACCATGCTGTTTTATTACTTTGGCTCTGTAATATAGCTTTATATCCGGTATGGCAATCCGACCAACATTGTTCTTTAGCTTAGCTGGGGTGGAGGGTATGGGAGGGATTGGAAAGTTTAAAGAGAACAGGGAAAATGATATAATAATATTTTAACTAAAGTTTTGAAAGGAAAGAAAATTCTTCACAGAGTTGTCTATAGGCCAATGTGATGAAAGCATATTTCTTTTTATTTTTATTTTTAATTTTTTAAATTAAAAGTGTAATTCCCCCTTTTCTTCTTCTAATCATCTATTTACTCCCCTCAGCTCATTCTTGAAACCATGGCTTCTTTATCTTACTTGTTATTGTCACATAGTTGTTTGTGTGTGTGTGTGTGTGTAATTCCCCCTTTTCTTCTTCTAATCATCTATTTACTCCCCTCAGCTCATTCTTGAAACCATGGCTTCTTTATCTTACTTGTTATTGTCACATAGTTGTGTGTGTGTGTGTGTGTGTGTGTGTGTGTGTGTGTGTGCCTAAATGTATAAATACAACCTGCCTAGTCCATTTAGTGTTACCTCTGTGTATATGATTTGAGGGCCTACTACTAGGTGTTGGATAACAAATTAGGGCACTCATTTCTGGGAAAACAATTTTTTCTTGCTCTCAACATCTCTTAGTTCTTTAGGGGTGGAACTCTGATATTTTTGCCCCTTCAATGTTAGCACATCTGTTGGTGTTGTCATTGTTCAGGTCTTGTGTAGGCAGCCATATTGTTGATGTATCATGAGTGAAGCTTCCCTGTCATCTTTAGGAGACATAGTCTCACAACAGACTTTCTGTTTCTTTGGCTCTTGAAATCTCCTGGCCCCCTCTTCTGAGATGTTCCCTGAGCCTTAGGGGCAGGAGTCCTGTTGTTGATGTATCATTTGGGACTGGACACTCAAGGTCATGTGCTCCCTGCATGTTGACTATTGTTCTCTATAATGATCTCTGATAAGGCATTTTGTCAACTGAGCCTCCCTCTTCCCACATGACTCTAGTTTGTGTCAAGTTTACAAAAATTCTAACCATCACAGGAGTTGAGGTCATTAATATTTAAGTGGTTAGTGAAAGCCCTATTTTGTGTTTCAGTAATTATAGCTTTCTTTGTTTACATTCTTTAGTCTCTGGGCAATGCTTAGCCCTCTCTTCACTCCAAGTATTGTTTGGGATGGTTTACTGGAAAAGAACTCTTTTATCCTGTTTATCTCTTGAAAAGTTTTTTTATGTCCTTAAACTATAGTTTAAAACTCTAGTTTAAAGCAGATAGTTTGGATGGGTTTGGAGAGAAGGAGTTAGCTTTGTGTGGGGGTTTGAATGAAAGAAGACTCTTTGGGATCTTCAAATAGCCGTTGTCCAAAAGCCTGTGAANGAGTCTCACAACCTCATGTTCAAAGAAGTGTCAGTCACGTATGTGTGCCCACAACAGCCCCTTGACTNCCACCCTGCATGGTCACTGAGATGTTGGACTAGGAAGTCATCAAGACTTCTGACAGGACTTTTCCCTTGAAAAAAAATCAGCTCTTGGTTTGATAAATGAAACAGACTTTCATTCCTGTTACAGAGAGACACAAATTCTGATATGTGAAGTCCCATTGTAGGAAGCCACCTGAGGAAGAAGCGGGACCCTGACCATTCTGAAGGAAAAGGACCTCAGATGACCATTAGCCAGAGCCAGTGCATGACATACATCAGAGTCCTTAAAAATATGCATGTGGTTGACTCAGAAATTCTTATTTCAGAAATGTATTCTGAAAAAATATGAAAAATATGGTAATGATTTATTTTAAGAATATAGGACCTTGGACTCATCTTTATTTATGAAGAAAATAATAGGAATGGCTTAAATGATCTACATTGGGGCAGTAATTAAGCCATTAAGCATTACCAAACTTTCAAAATGGAAGAGGTGGGGGGCAAGGTGGCTCAGTGGGTAAAAGTGCATGTCTTCCGAGCCTGATGACTGATTTAATCCTCATATTCCACCCTTGAGGGATGCTGGAAAGAAGAGAACCAACCTCGAAAAGTGTTCTGACCTCCCAACAAGCTCTGTGGCATGTGTGCACCTGAACTTGCACCACATACACACATGGTGTACACACATGTACACACTTCATGTACACCCACCCACACTCACACACACTCACACTCACACACACATACACTTACACACGAAGTGTTGCCAAGGAAATGCGAATTTCTTCTTAGGTCTCTTAGTCTTATCACAAAATATTTAAAGGACTCAGAACCATTTTATTAGAGTCTGAGGACCATTTTATTAGCGTCTTCATCAAAAACAACAGGGCAGACAAGCTGTAAATCTTGGCAGCATCCAGGAGGAAAGAGAATGAGAAGAAAAGGCCATGCCTTTGGCAAATGGATCCAAGAAAGCAGGCAGGTTTAGCACGAAGTTCAGCAAGCATCTGCATGGAGAGGGGGTCATCAGGATCCTAAGAGGGGAGTCTGCAGAGAAACAGTAAGGAGGTCCGGAGTGTCAAGAAAAGCATGCTGTGAAAAAGAAATAGAAAGCAGAGGGAAAGCTACACTTTTAACTTAGAATTCAGAACAGTGGGCAGACTTAGCAGGACTTGCTGGTGGAAGCTGTGAAAGTAATTGTAGAGGGCATAGAGCTTCTGAGAAGTGCATCTTCTCCCCAAGGGCCTAAAAAAATCCTTCCACTCTTTAGCTTGTCTTTAGGAGAATCGNATGTAGTCTCCTAGCCAGGTGATGCATAGGCTTAGGTAGATTAACTCTTAAAGGAGAAGTAAGAATTAGTAACAATAACTCTTCAGGGACAGTAATAAGTGATGTTGCAATCTTTGGAACAGATGAGAATGTCATGTCTCTACCCAAGGCCAGAAATAGACCTCAGATTTCATTTTTTTAGCCAAGAGGAAGTAAGTAGCTTTGTGATGGGAAGTGGTGTCCAAAGCCAGCCATAATGGAGGGGGCCACCCTCAATTGCCTCAAAGGCTGCTGGTCTCTATTTAGCTACCTAGCATTAACTTCTCAAGTGATAAGACCCTGCCATCATTTANGAGTTGGTGTCAAGTCAGTCTGGCTACTTCTGGCTTCCAGTCAAGGAAACTACTTGTTTTCCAGTTACCTGCCCTAAAACTACCTGACCAGATTCTATCTTCTGTTCTTATCAGAACAATGGAAAATCATGCATGGCGACGCAGGCCTGTTAGCCCAGCACAACACGGAGAAAGAGGAAGATAACCATACATTTGATGCTAACCTGACCTGTAAATCGTGTTCCAGGTTAGAATGGAATGCATAGTGAGCCTCTGTCTCCAAAAATTGACACTAAACCAAGACCAGACCTACACTGCTGGTTGGGACTGTTGCCCCGTGGTGGGTACTTGCTCAGCATACACAAGACCTTGGGCTNATTCCTGCCACCACACACCCAAAACACGGTACCTTGCAGATATTTGTCAATTTTACAGTGTAACTTATAGCCAAGAGAAAAGTAGTTCTTATAATCTATAGCAGCCGTTACANTTAGGTTCCTGAGTCGGAAGACTAGGGAACTGGGTGAAAAAGGAGGTTCCAGAGACTAACATGAAAGGTAGAAGACGGGAAGCCCTTTCCTGCCTGGGCTTCATTCAACCAAGGGAGCATGCTCAAGAAGAGCTAGCTTCGTAAGAACATCGAGGGAAGCAGGCATTGTACAAATATCATATAAAATGCCAAGCAGAGCCACTTCCTTTCTCTCTTAGAGCCAGATCATAGTCCAGGTCTGGCACTATTCTGAGTTCATCAATATTCCTCCTTTAATAGGATAGCTCCATCCTGTAACTCCCCATGAGCTCTATACAACCCCTTGCAAAGAAGTGCAAGAACTCATGAACCCCAGCACCTGCCCTCCTGATTCAAATCCNTGCCCTTAANGGGGCAGCTGGGGTTCACATGTAGAGCACCAACCCTGGAAAGTGAACACAATAAAAAATAGTGGTTTCAAGAGGCTGGAGAGAGGGCTTTGCAGTNGAGTGGGTGCTGCCCTTGCCTTTCCTAGTCACTATTTTGCCAAATTTTGTTTCTCTGAAGATATTGAATCTTGAACGTCAACAGTTTCCAGATAAGGAAATGTCAGAAAAGTTTGGTAAGTTTATAAATAGTGTTTCTTCTTAATGTGTTCTTTATCCTCCCCCTCCTCCTCCTCCTTCAGTGAACCTACAACAAAGCAAGCTGTGTACAGTTGTCCCTTGACATCAATGGCAGCTGGGTCCAGGACCTCTGCTGATGTAAACACCAGAAGATTCCCCACTCCATGGTATAAAATGGCACAGTGTTTGCCCATGACCTACACATCCTCCATATACTTTAAACCATCTCTCAGTTGCTTACAATGTCTAATGCAATGTAAATGCTATGTAAACAAGTGTTACACTGTGTTGTTCTGGGAATAGTGGTGAGGGGGAAATGTCTGTACATGTTTGGCACAGACACGATTTTTAAAAATTGAACTTGTAGTTTGTGGAATGTGCAGATACAGAGCATCAGCTGTACCAGCTATGCTAGTCCTTAGGAGGACACCATAGTGATGTTCAGTATCACCCCCAGATGCCATCACTGTTGGTCCCACACATCCTCACACTTGATCTCATTAAATGTAATGTTCTCAGACTCACTGACTTCTTTGGATAGAATTTCATCATGATAGCACTGTGTAACTTCGTAGTCTGGCACCCACTCCAAATATGCAATGTCCTTTTTGTTTCAAAGGTTGCAGAATACATACTAAAACTTCTTTTTAGTTTAAGAAAACTAATCTGTGATAAACCATATTGAAAAGAAAAATAAATGTAGAGAGTTTATATACCTTTTTGAGTTACAAAACATTTAGAAAAGTAATGTACTTCCATGGGAAGCACTAGTAGGTTTTAAAAAAGTGGGGAGACAATGGTGATACGGGGTACAGAGTTGTCTTCACACCACTTCCAAGACTTTAGTGTGCATAAGGAGAACCTGCCCCCCCCCCCTTGTGTGGAGGCAGCTGCTGTGTGCTTGCTTTGGTCTTGGAGATGCTGTTAGTCAGTTAGCAGCAGAGACAGCATCAGGTCACTGTCATGCGTCACAGGTTAACTATGTAAAATGCACACTGACTAGAATGAGAGTCAAGTTTCCCCACTGCTGGAGGAGAAAATTACAAATATTAAAACAAGAGGCTGGTCAGAAATCAGGAGGCAAGTATTCGGATTCCTGTGCCCAGCTTGGAATGAAGTGAATTATGGAGTGAATTATTTCTCCTTTTTAAAATGAGTGCGTACAGATTGTCACAAAGTGAATCTGAGGATTTTCCTCACAGAGGTCTGCTAAAATTACAGATTTTTCAGGAAAAAGGCTTGGGAGGTGGCTCAGCAAGTAAGAGGCCTGGCACCAAGGTTGACAGCCTGAGTTGGATCCCTGGGACCCATATGATGGAATGAGAGAGAGCCCATTTCTGCAAGCTGTCCTCTGCCTCTAAAGCCCTAAACCCATGCCATGCCACACCTATGTCAATACACACACACACACACACACACACACACAAATACATACAGATGTAATTTAAGTTGTTTTTTAAATGTCAGGAAGAAACAAAGAACCACAAATTGGAAATATCAGTGCAGACTCGATTTGTTAGTCCATGAACATACATAAATCTATGTACATATGTAGAAATCTAGGTNTCTATACATAGGAATCTCTNGGGACAGTCACANGAGTCCAGAATGCACTTTACTAGTAATAGACACCAGTGCCCAGCTGCTCACTTCTTTCCTCTTTTAAACAGTTTCATTTTCTGTACATACAGCTAGGATAATTTCTTTCGGTGGGTAGATGTCTTAAGTAAGTCATTTGGGAAAAATCACTTAGAACCTGAGAGTGGTGGCACTTGCNGGTAATTCCAGCACTGGGAGGATGAGGCAGGGGGATTAGAGTTCTAGGCTAGCCTGAGCTATAGAGTGAGACTGTCTTTTAAAAGCTCAAAATAAATCATTTAACCCAACTAAATGAAACTTATATCCTATGCATACTAATATAACTAGTGTTGCGCCGGGTGCTGTTGGCGTACGCCTTTAATCCCAGCACTCGGGAGGCAGAGGCAGGTGGATCTCTGTGAGTTCGAGGCCAGCCTGGGCTACCGAGTGAGTTCCAAGAAAGATGCCAAAGCTACACAGAGAAACCCTGTCTCGAAAAAACAAAAAACAAACAAACAAACAAACAAATAACTAGTGTTGCTACATATTGAAACTGAAATTTTATATCCAGCTTTGCTGGTTTAAGCAGATGTGAGAGAAACAAGAAAGTCTTCACAGGTGTTTTCATAGGTGGCTCGGTAGAGCTGCTGGCTACCATTCTTGCTTTGTGTTTATAGAAATAATGGAGCAAAAATAAGGCCAATTATTGAGTATGTTTGTGACTGTGTACATATGTGCATGTCAAGGGCATGGGGCTGGAACCCAGGGTCTCAAGCATGCTAAGCAAGCACTGTGCCCAAATCCCCGGACTTGATTTCTAAATACCTTTCCTAAAAGAATCAGAGTCTGTGAAGACATGGTTCATTCAAGAACTGAAACAGGGAAAGCCCAAGATAAATCTGGAACATTGGTCCATGCCAGAAAGTTTCAGAATAGTTTCTGTGGCGGCTCAGAAGTAGACTTAGTGGTCACGTGGTGTACAGTGTCCTGCTAAGCAAGAGTGAACTTGGGAAGGAAGGCTGCCACAGTGGTGAACCATGCTTTAGTGCCCAGTGTGGGTCTCCTCAGCGTGGAATCACTGGGGTAATGGTAGGAGGTGGGATGGTAAAGGGGGGGTGTGGGGTGAAGGCTTTGTGGAGTCAGTGGAGTGACCTGCAGTGGACGCTCTACTTTAGAAGAGAGAGCAGAAATGGAAAGACAGCCTGGACTTGTGTGAAGA
>LZPO01097407.1:0-18633 GCA_001675575.1 Neotoma lepida
CCTACGATGAGGCCGAGAGCAATGGGCCACCAATAATGTACTGAATGAGCCCAAATAAGCCCTTTCTCTTTACAAGCTGAGTAGCTTCGAAATGTCTTGTGTTATCAGAAAGCTAACAGATACTCACTGAGTCTGTTAGTCATTTAAACAAGAAATCAGCCCCAGACTCACTGACTCACATATAGGCTGCCTAGGAGCAATGTTTGTAGGCCACAGGGAAAGACAAGAAAGACAAAAAGAAAAAACTCATTTTTGGTGCCATGTCCTGACATTGTATCTGCTCTGATGTCATAGCTCTGAAATTGCATTTGTAAAAACCAACAAATATAATGCTGACAAGTCAAACTCAACAGAACCATCTAATCATTTGGGCAAGAGAGTTTCCCCTGCTCTGCTGAAGTAGGACCTCAGTTCTCTTCTGCACAATTAGCATTTTCTCTAGCCTCATGCCATGAGATTTCATTTCTTGCTGAAATTTTTCTTCAAAAGCAAGTATCTCGAGTATTCAATTAAGTAATTCAAAGTCAGAATCTGTCTTGTCTTATCTAAACAAACGTAAACAGCAATTCATGTTCCTACTGCAGACATTTATTAGCAGACTTACCTCAGGAGTTAACTAGACCATATAAACACAAAGTATAGGGCAGCCCACATTCCTTTCTTGTGTTAAAATGTACTAAATTATGTATCTAAGATCAGCACCAACAAAATAAGCAACACAATTTTCTCATAACAATCCTACCATGGAGTACCAGGCTGAGTATTCAGCGGTTATTGGCTTGCTATGACTCATTAGGACAAGTTGATAGTTTCCACATTGTTGCCCAGATGGTGGGTCACAGCTAATAACATAATGTCCTCAACATCACCAACCAGTGATGCTCAACAATGTTATCAACCAACGGAAGACTAACAAATTCACTGGCAAACAGTTTAGAGCCAACTCAGTCTTAAACAGATTTTCACACAACGGTTGATCAAATCTTCACCACTTTTATAAATTCCCAGGTCATTATACAGCTGAAATAAAATGCAGAATCAAGCAATTATTGGGTAAGCAACCAATGTAGACAACCTACTCTGTGAAATACAGGCCAGATTTTCACTCCATCCTCCTGTTTTCAGGCGCATTTATTTAGCCACGTTGTCTTTGCTGTGGTCTCAGTCTGGAGAACACAGCACACTGAGATGCAGTCTTTGCTAGCACGGAAATTCCTAATGTCGGCTTAGGAAGGAGAGTTAATGAGAGAGTGGTCATATCATGAAATAGGAAACCAAAAGAGAAAACCCACANGAATGAGCTAGAATCATGTGGAGATGACAAAGCACTGGAAGAAAATGCCAAGGAAATGTCAGAAGGGAAGACCAAATCTTAAATAGATTGGTGGCCTTAAATCCCCTTTGAAATAGTGAAGGGTTAGGATGGATACATTCATGCGTGCTTGTAAATATACAGAGAAGCTTAGCAGGTTTTCTAAGTCTACACAGCTAGTAAACAATAGGCCTAGGATTTAAAACCAAATAAATCCANCCAATCCGAAATTAGAAAACAACTGAAAAGCTCGAATTGATGGACAAAGTAGGTACTTGATTGGCTCCTTAAACGAAGGAGACTAAGAAATGGAGTGTGTTGGGCTGGGGGATTAAGTATGATCATAATACATTGTATACCTATGTAAAATTCCTAAAGAAAAACATTTTTTAACTAACTAGAAAATACAAAAGAAAAATGAAAAGGCCAGCCACCTGAAGATGTGGAGGGCAGTGTTTTGTGAAAAATCAGCATCAAATACAAGGACCTGGGGTGGGAAAAGGAGGGAAATAAAGGGCAAGAGAGAGAGCCAGCCAGGCTGCAGCGAACCACTTTTCTCAATGCCATNGCCCTCTACTTGGTTGACAGCACTGGAGACTGGTAAGGAACACATCCTCCNGAGAGTACAGGGGACCCCTTCCCTCGCCAAAGTCAATACTNCAANGCTTTTTCCTTTCAACCATTCCTGGGTAAGCAGCTAGCATTTGACCAAGATTGATACATTCCATTTAAGTCAGTGTTTGGCTTATGCTTCCCCCACTTAAGAAATTTGCCAAGGTCAGTAGGTTAGAGGGCAAATAAATGCCAGGATGTGTCAGGATCTGGTAGTCTTCTTGCATTCCTCTGGCTCTCTTGTTNCAGGCATTCAACCAGTGATGGTGTGCCCCCCACCATNCAGCGCTGCACACATGAGATCTTATCAAAAATAAGTGACAAGCTCAGGGCAGTCTTGACTACTGGAAGCATCTGAAAACCAGCGCTTTAGTTAGGACCAGAGATAAAAGTTTTAAAGGTACAAAAATGTATTTCTCCTATAAATTGTATTGGCTTTTACAAGATGATTTGATGGTGGGGTTGGGTGGGGCTTCTGAACCACAGTTTTGTTCATTCGTTTGTTGGCTCTGTTTTCTATCAAGGAGACTTATTTCAATATCATATTAGTTGTATCCCCAAACTTCAAAATCCAAGGGGAAGAAAGGAACAAGGGTTTCACTTCATAGTTAATACGGGCAATATTTTCATTTCAGATCCATTAGCAAGTCTGTGCAAAACCGCCAGCATCCTGCGCACTCTGCCTGGAGAGGTAGAANATAGTGTACCCAGTTTCAAGAAGCCCATGCCTAATAAAAGTATAAAATAATTCTGAAGTTCAAGTGTAATTGTCAGGGTCTAAGGCAGTCTTACTTGAGTGTGAAGACAGTCCCAAGCAGCAGGGGAGATCCAAGGCCAGTGTGCAGTCACCAAAATGTGGGCAAAGCTACTGTTTTCATTATCCCATGGCTCTCAATAGCATCATAATTTATTACCATTTGTTCATCCTTTGCAAAGGCTTATAATTATAAGCCAGACACTAATGAGAGGCCAAAATAGAATTCTTTAAGAATCTCTCTTTAACTGATATTATTGCCTGATTATAAATTTCAAGTTNACNATAAAATANATTTGGTTTGAGTTTAATCTTACATAGTCATTGAAGGACTAGAAAAAAATCTTCAAGGCAGCCAGGTAAACCCAAAATGCTAGCTTTATTAATGTCAGGATGTAGAACATAATGTATATATTTTTTTGGAGGAAACTATAGGAATTCTCTTCATGAATAGTATTTGGAGCACAGCCTCAGATAAAAGTGTGTGGGAGATGCATAGCTATTCTTTCCTTCGCTCTAAGAGGCAGCTCTCTGTCAGGATTGCAACATTTCTAAATGTTGACGAGCATGTTCACTCTAACACGAGCTTTTTGCCTGGCTCATTATGTAAATTATATTCATGTAATGCATCACTTGGGTATTCAGGTGCAAGCCCATGGTGTCTAATACAAGTCCTCCCTGTCACGAGCGACAGCAATGTACATTTTCAGTAAAGATAACTGATCAGGGGGAAGAAAAAAATAACTGCTATTTTCAATCAGAACCACAGAAAGTGCCCTTAGTCCAGAAAAGATATGATGCCAGTCTAAGGCTATAAAATACCTCTCTGACCTTATTATCCAGGCTCCTGCATTAAATATAGTGGCTATAATAGAATCTGTATGCCCTAGTTTCTGACAGGTTGAATGTTGCTTAGTGATCCAGGAGTGAAAATGGCTGCCTGCATTCAAAGGAGGTTATAGATTACTGACATTTCCTGGGTATTGTGACCAGAAGATGCTAGTGTGGTGGTGTACAAAAAAGAGAGACAACCCCAAAGCCAATAATTAGAGGGGGGTTGTGTATATTTTCCATTGCTGTGTAATGAATTACCTTTAAACTGTTTGTTTTTTATCAGTGAGTGAGGAATCTGGGTTAGCTCACCTGGGTCATCTGTTTCAGGGTCTCTCACCCACTTATAAACTCTGTCATCTGCTTGTAAGAGGGACGTAGTTAATCCTGCCTGTTGGACTGAAGACCTGGGTTTCTTGTGGGAAATTGGTCACATGATGCCATCTTATTAATGAGGCAGCTTTCCTCACTAACACAAGCAAGGGAAGAGAGGATGGACTCAGGAGNCAGACAGTGAAATCTGCCCCTACAAGTGATACACCATTGCTTTTGCTTCAGGTTTCAGTCACCAGGCTGAGACCACACACAAGTAGAGAAGACTGTGGACACTGGGGGACAGAGGTCATTAGAAAATATTTTAGAAGGTTTCTCATCGTGGAAACTGTCATAGTACCTCAGGGACACAAAACCTCTCAGACTTACTATGACGTGCTTATCACATTATCTAGTAAGACCCACAGGTCAACAAAATGTCATCTTGGATCTCTTTCTATGCCCACGACTAGTGGGAAATTTAATGGCATTCTTCACAGAAAGTGTCTTGGCATGGAAGGAGGGACCTGCTTTTCAATTCCAAGTGAAACCAGAAAACTCTTCTTTCCAGAAAAATAAAACATTTTAATGAATATCAAATTAAATGGAGAGAAAAAGCAATTTCGCTAAAATCAGGAACAAGACAAGGCTGTCCACTCTCTCCATACCTATTAAATACAGTACTTGAAGTTCTAGCTAGAGCAATAAGACAACTAAAAGAAATCAAGGGGATACAAATTAGAAAGGAAGAAGTCAAATATCATTATTCTCACATAAGTGACCCCAAAACCTCTACCAGAGAACTCCAAAGCTGATAAACACCTTTAGTCAAGTGGTTGGATACAAGATTAACCAAAAAAATCAGTAGCCCTCCTATATACAAACAATAAATGGGCTGAGAAAGAAATCAGAGAATCAACACCCTTTGCAGTAGCCTCAAACAATATAAAATGTCTTGGTGTAACTCTAACCAAGCAAGTGAAAGGCCTGTATGACAAGAACTTCAAGTCATTGAAAAAGATATCAGAAGATGGAAGATCTCCCAATCTCCCATGCTCATGAATCAGTAGGATTAACATAGTAAAAAAAAAAAAAAAAAAAAAAAAGGTTTATTTGCTTCAAACTCCAATATCCACAAAGCTTCTTCTAGAAGTTGGAAAGAGGAAGTTAACTTTGGGATTCAGAAAGCCAATGAAACAGGTGGCTGGGAAGTGAGGGGGCCAGAAAGTGAGGGGGGCTGTTGCATCACAGACCTGGTCACAGCAGTGGTGCTCCAAACAATAATAGATGACAGCAAAAATGTGTAGAAATTTCTTCATAAGGACTTCATGTCTCTATTCTTTAAAGGACCTGAGCCAGGCAAATACATAACAATGCTTTGGATCCAGAGCCTGCCTTGCCCAAGCAAGAAGCATAAATTCTGTGGGACAGAAACCATATTTGGCAAATAATGAATGAATGTCAGCTCAGCAGGATCACCATGGCCACACTAGGGAAAGATGGTCACTCCAGGTCTCCTGTGCATCTGTTCCAGTTTGTAAGGAAGCAGGTGGAATTTTCTGATGAATGAATAATCCTTGGAGCTCTCTAAAATTAATATTGGCATCCCTGATAATGATCTAATAGGGCTTCCTTCTTTGGGAGAGGGTGTGAAGTCGCAACTATGGAGGAGTGTTTGAGAAACAATATGCAAATTACTGGATAAAAAATGGAAACCCTGAAGGGCGGTGGTAGGGCATGCCTTTAATCTCAGCACGCAGAAGGCAGAGACAGGCGGATCTCTGTGAGTTCAAGGCCAGCCTGGTCTACAGAATGCGTTCCAGGACAACCAGGGCTACACAGAGAAACCCTATCCTGAAAAACAACAAGAAATGATGGAAACCTTGTGATTCCAANGGGTGGGAAGAGGGGGGGAGGCTACATTTCCTCAAAACAGCTCTAAAAGGTTTATTCCTAAGCTAATAACACTTGTTGGAGCAAAGCCATTCCAAAACATTCCTCCTCTACCAAATCTGTTTATAGAGTAAGAANGGAGGGGGGGTTGAAATACCTTAAAAGGTGGTGGAAGATTCATATGCACAGTGCATCTAGTGCCCAAGCATACTGCCCTGCAAAATAAGCAGAGAATTGATGATCTGGGTTTCCCTGAAATCTGCTGGCCCAAGTTGCCACCCGCACCAGATAACATCGATGGTACCTGTTCTGAGAACTTTGCCTGGAAGAACTGGATGTGCATGAATGCACACACTGGATATGGTGCACACGTTGTAACANGGATCCTGCTGGCTGTGTTTTTGTTGTTGTCATCATTATACTCACTTTACATGACCTGAATTCACTAGAGAAATACAAGGCCTCACTGCAGAAACTTAATGGGGCAATGAATGGTCCAGAGCCCAGATAGGGGACAGCATTCATTTGACTCACTTCACAGATCAGAGTCTTAGGCACACCAAGGCATTTCATCATCAGACATTCATTCATTTCTTTATTTTTGACTCACTACAGCTTGAAGAGTGTCTTCAACTGAGTTTCACGAGTAGCAATAGCTGAGGTAAAAGTCATGTGTGAGCAGTCTAATTAGTAATCTAATCCCAGGCACCAAGAGGCACCAAGGAGTGAGAGGAAGCATATGCAAGGACATCACTGTATGTGACCCGGTACTCTGTTCTGTNGGATCATGAGATGATTAGATATGATTATAAATATTATGATCATGCAAAACTCTCATAAGAACAGTGGGATTGTCCATAAAGCACTGTGCAAGATGGCATGACTATCTGCCTCCTAAGAAGCCATCTTTTTTTGAGAGGGGGGCACAGTGAAAATTCAGCATTCCCAGAATCATTGCCTTCTTTTTCTTAATATTTCAAAGGAAATAATTTGGCTTTGTTATTTAAATAGTGGGGAAGCAAGGTGTATAAAGAGACAGAGAAGAAACTTGGAGAAGCAAATATTATAACTTGTCAAGATTATTGTAAGACCCTAAACATTGCAAAGAACAAGAGTGTAGTATATGAATTTGACATATCTATTAATCTATTTATCTCCATGGTGTAGTTTGACAGTGCCTGAAAGGGACCATTAGAACCTTCACGCAAGTTCTACAATGTCTCACATGGCTCAAGACTTCATTCCTCTGGTTCCAGTTGACTTACACAGTTCCTGGTCTAAATATTTGCAATACACACACACACACACACACACACACACACACACACACATATGCCATACCTGTAGAAAGGATAAGCAGTTTTTAATAACCAAAGTATGTAAAGAGTGCCATCAGCTCAATGTCATGGGGCGTCACATAAACAGCACTAGGAAAAGGCAGATGATTTTAGCATGAGAGTAGATTTGAGATTAGGAGACAGGAAGAACAGAAAAATACCAGAAATCTTCTGAGTCTGTGTTCTATACTAATATACTAATATTGTCTTAGTTAGAGTTCCTTTTGCTATGAAGAAACACCATGACCATGGCAACTCTTATAAAGGAAAAACATTTAATTGGGGTGGCTCACATTTTCAGAAGTTTAGTTCATTATCATCATGATNCAACATGGTGGCATGCAGGCAGACTTGGTGCTGGACAAATAGCCAAGTGTCTTACATCTTGGATTGCAGGCAGCAGGAAGTAGTCTGTCTCACTGGGTATGANTTGAGCATATATAAGACTTCAAAGCCTGTCTCTACAATAAAACACTTCCTCCAACCAGACCACACCTACTCCAATAAGGCCACAATAAGTGCCTCCAGTAAGTGCCATTACCTTTGGGAGCCATTTTTTTCCAAACCACCACATTCCACTTCCTGGTCTCCAAAGACTTGTAACCATATCATAATGCAAAAATGTATTCAGTCCAAATTCAAATAGTCTATAATAGTCTCAGGCTTTCCTTAGTCTGGAAGGAAGGTTCCATCCATCCTTGACTCTAAAGCCAGAACCACATGGCTGAAGCTGCCAAGTTCTGCAACTTGCTAGGGCTGTAACATGGCCCCCTTATTCAATTACATCTTCACCAGATTTTTGTTTTCCATGGCTTCCTTCACTGCCTAAGCATGGCTGTTCTGGAACTTGCTCTGTAGACCAGGCTGGCCTCAAACTCAGAGGGCTGCCAGCCTCTGCTTCCTGAGTGCTGGGATTAAAGGATTATCTCCTTGAACACAGGATGTAGCTCTATTCTATTTCCTGATACCCCTTTTCTCAATCTATACATTTTGTATTTTTATTTGCTTGACTTGCTNCTTTTCATTATAAATCTTCATCAGAGTTAACACTAGTAACAACATGACAGAGTCTATGCTAGGGTATTTTGAGATTTCCTCTGCCAATGGAATTAATCCAAAACTCTTAACTTTAGCCTCAGGAAGACTTTTCAGGCAAGGGCAAAAAGCAGCCACATTCTTCACCAAAATGTCATAAGACTGGTCTCTAGGCCACATACTAACGTTCTACTCCTCTGAAGCCTCTTGATCTAGGCACTCACAGCTCAAATCATACTCAACACCACTATCTTCCATGTTCCNACTAGGATGACCCATTAAGCAGCAATTAAATAGTTCAACTGCTTTTCTAATCCACAGTCCCTATCACAGAAATACTCCAGTCCCTGGTACCAACTTCTTTCTTAGGGTTTCTATTGCTGTGAACAGACACCATGATCAGCTCTCATAAAGGAACATATTTAATTGGTGTGGCTTACATTTTCAGAGGTTTAGTCCATTATCATCATGGTGTAACATGGTGGTGTGTAGCCAGACATGGTGCTGGAGAAGTAGTCAAGTGCCCCACATCTTGGCTTGCAGGCAAGAGGAACTGTGTCTGTCTCACTGGTCATGGCTTGAGCAAATATGAGACCTCAAAGCNCACGTCCACAGTGACACACTTCCTCCAACAAGACTACACCTATCCCAACAAGTTCACACGTCCTTATAGTGCCACTCCCTTTGGGGGCCATTTTCTTTCAAACCACCACATTAATCTTGTCAGTATTGCTGTAGACATTTCCCAAGTTCCCAGTCCCTGAACACAGGTACACACACACACACACACACACACACACACATGCATGTGTACTCACACATACATATGCAAAAATGCACACCCAAGTCTGCATGTGCACACACAGACACACACTTATTCATATACTTCTGCATGTGGACATACACACACACAAATTCCCATGAACAAACATATATATGCATACATACCTTCTCTCACTTTGGCCCAACTTCACCATCTCCCCCTCATCTTTCTTCTGCATCCTTCAGGCCTCACTTTGAACTCAGATCTGGCTTCTGAGTGGTGGAATGACAGCNGATGATGAAAATGTCACTTGTCTGTGCTGCTGCTTTTCCCCTGATTGTCTTCCACAAAATCACTTGTCAGCTCCTGGAAATATTTAACAATTATGAACTTCATTTTCAATGCACTCCAAAGTACTTATAAATCCCCATTTTCCACACATGCAGAATGGCACTCATCATACATAATGCTCAGACTTGTTATGGGAAATAAATGAGATGCTATGTAGTGAGTGAGCACTGTGGACAGNGTAACTCCACTAGATGGTAGCTGTAACTACAGTTGCANTCATACTTTTCACTATTCAGCTCTTGAATTTCAATTTCCCAGATCCTTCCAGTTAGCTCATCCCATTTTCAAAATGATATCCTTATTAAAGGAGAAAGAATTTCAGTAAATGATTCTCCATTTTTATATCTTTACTTTAAAAAAAAAAGAGGAAAGGTCAGAGGCAGGTGTGTTTAGATATTTAGGGTTAATTTAAAAATAACTTAGAAACTAACAGAGTCATAAAAAAGAGCTAATACTCTAAAAGATACCCTTGATAGTGTCACATGTAACATAAGTCACAGTTAACAGTTAAGATACTTAGGACAGCTGAAATGGGGGTNCGGGGAGAGGAGTAAAGTGATTCTAAGTGCAGCCTCTTTTGGGCAAGGTCAATGCAGATTTTCCTTGCACCTCCTTTCATAACACAAAGGCCATGTATGACTCCTATTACGCTTCCAGGAAAGACATTATGAAAGTCTACACTATATCCAGAGTGCATTTTATTCCTAATAATTATAACTGGATGAATAGCAAGGAAAAAAAATATGAACCTATTCAAACCAAATTGGCTCAGCTCTAACTGATCTAATGCGGTTTTCCAAAGAATAATTGATATTAAATAATTGTAACTGGCAGTTTATGTCACAGAAGTGGCTTCTGACCCTTTCTTGTTAAGCAGCCTAGCATCATCAATTAAAGCATCACTGTGTAGTGACATCACACCAGCCAGCTGAATCTCAGAAAGTGTAATATCACTGCTTCCGTGAGAAGAGAGGAAAGGGGAAGTCGTACTGACTAAAACCAGCATTTCCTGTGGTTTGTGCATTCAGAGCCTTGTATATGCTAATCGTATTGCTTAGTGATCATTAGAACAATAGTAAATCTTGTAAAATCACAGTGATGCTGCAAGAGCAAATGCTGCCTTTTTTTTTTTTCTGGACTAGTTTCTTTCGGCTATGGTTCAAGATCCCTAGATGGTGATCTGGAGATATTATTTCACAGCTGAACTGTGAAATGCCCATACTTGGAAATCCCTGGAAAATAGTCTATAGGAAAGAAAAACTTTGAGTTTGGGCTTGCACATGGAATAGTATATTCATGTTTCACCAAGCCCATTTTAAAAGAATTTATGTGAGGATGGTTGCCTATTACCTGCAGGACTTCCAAAGGCTAACTGCTTGTTTCTCACCTGGGGCTCCTAAGTGCATACTAGAGACAATGTGATGGGGAATAAATCTTGTTAGATGGAAGGTCCAGGCACAAAAGAAGGAACATTTACCTTTGTCCACTGAAAAACTGTATTTAAAGACAGAAAGTCATTTTCTAAATTGTTCACCGAGTATCTGCTGGTAGCTGGATTGTAAAAAAGNGGGGAGGATATCTAATTATAAGAGGAGAGGAAGTGGCTCACTCAAGATCACGCAGCAAAGCGCCCTGAAATGATCCTTCTCCTAAAGTCCTTGGTCCTGCTGTCCAGCTGCAATTAANCATGAAAACCTGCCAGGGGTGGCACCTCAGGTGTGATNCTCCCTCCTTTTCAGTTTAGAGTCAGCAGGATGAAGATAAACGTTTGCTAGAATCATCCCTATTTTCAGGAAACTAATTAGATATAGACCTTCAATGATATTCATGTAGCTAGAAATAGATATCACGGTGCTCTGTGGGAAGATGCCAGAGTTGTTTTCACACCTGCAACACACACACACANAAATGGAGAAATAAGATGGACTTATTATTGTCCACTTGTCATTTGATTTAGGGCGTGCTGGAGTGACATCTCTCTTTTTAGAATGACCTATGCTTAAAATAATAATAATAATAGTAATAATAATAGTAATAACAATAATGATAATAATAATAACAATAATAATAATAATAATAATAAAGGACCATGGGGAACAAGACTGATGTCATCCTAGAGCTGTCAGATCTACTCAGTGATTGAAATTTTATTACTTATAGCCAGTCTTTGAATTTATTAGATGAATGCAGTTTCCCATATTAATTAGTGGTAAGACAGAGAAATTAATGAATGAGAATCAAGGTAAATAAGCAAAAGCATACTTAGTTTGAATATTTTAATTACTTTATNTGNACAGATTTATGAATTCTTTCTTTCGAATGCTATTGGTTATGTCAGACAAGATTATGCTCTGACTGCCATTGGGTGGGGCTTCATGTCACATGGCCACAATGGTTGTGTACTTGTGCTCCTTGGTAACTGAACACTAAAACACACCAACATTTCTGGTGTATTTGGAGGATGCTTCAAGGATGTGCCTAACCTTGACAAGGCTGAGGAAGATAAGGTATATGGTTTGTGATAGGCCCTTTTGCACAGCTTTTCTGAAATCATAGTCAAACCATGAAGTCTGCCGGGAAGGTTTTTTATTTAGTTTTCTTTTTTAGGTTCATTTTATCTTATGAATTTGATTGTTTTGCCTTCATGTGTTTATGTGCATCATATCTATGCATAGTGCCCACAGAGATCAAAAGTGGTCATTGATACCCTGTAACTGGAGTTACAGATGATTGTGAACTACCACATGGGTGCTGGGAACCAAACCTTTGTCTTCCGTGAAAGCAACAAGTGTTCTTATTGATGAGCCATCTCTCCAGCCCCTGACTGTGGATTCCTAAGGACAGGTAACTTTTGTTTTCTCATTTCTTTTTCTTCTTTATTTCATCACTGACATATAATGATTTAATACTTTTATGGGATATTATGGTGCCATAGCCCAACACATATAAACAATGTGTAACGATCAAACCAGGGTAATTCATATTTTCATAGGCCTAAAGAATAATCCTTTTTGTGTGTACTGGAAACCTTTTAGCTTTTCTAGTGCATTATAAAATGCATAATAAAATTTTATGAGCTGTTGACACCCTACTGTGCTGTAGAACATTAGAATTTATTCCTTTTATGTAATTTCATTTAGATAACCTTTTGAGAATATCTTTGGCTAAAAAGTATAAAATTTAAGTCTGATATTTGTAATAAAGACAAAAGTCACCATTACTACTACAGGGTAAGAGTAATTTATTTATTTAGTGTGCATTTTTGTGGGGTATGCATGTATGTGCACATATGTCTGTGGCTATCTCCTCCTGTACATGTGTATATGAAGATGAGACATAGCTGTTGGATGTTCCCCCCCCCATTGCTTTCTATATTATTTCTGAGACAGGGTCTCTTGTTGAACATGGGGCTTACTGTCTGGCAGCAAGCATTGTGTATCCATTGTCTTCCCTCTGAGCTGGGGTTAGAGGTGTGTGCATACCTGACTTTAATGTGGGTGCTGAGGATCTGAACTTGGTTCCTCATCCTCGCATAGGAAGCACTTTGCCCATCAAAGCATGTCCCCAATTCTGTAATAGGTATTTTTGCCTATGAACCATGTAAACACTCTCCCTTAAGTACCCATCTTCAATGAGAAGAGTGAGACTTTCAGCTTTATACAAAACATAATTCATAGACTATATCAGAATGAATGAGTGTTGTTTAACTGGGTTTTTTGACCAGTGTGTTCAATAGCAGTATCCACAATGCTCAACAAACTCTAAATTTCCCAGTAATTTCATATAGGCTGACATACATCTGGCTGCATGGGAGCATGGTTAAATTTTACAATTGTTTTTAAAGATAAGAAATTTAGAGAGGGGAATAAGGTGTTGGGGGAGCTTAGTTTAAGAGCCTCCAATCTGCTCATTTTCTTTTCCAGTGAGCAGAAAGGTGGTACAGAAAATGTGAGGGTTGCCAAGCAAGCAGTACNCAAGTAACAGAACATGTTCCAAGCGAGTCCAGGCAGATGGTGGGAACTCTCCATTGCCTCTAGAGGTGGGTGTGATCTATTTAGGCTCACTCCCTAACTTTTTGTCAAAAGTTTTGTTATGAATATTTATGGCAAGTCTTCATTGACTGAGTGACTTTCCACTCCACTGAAATTACACATCCCCNTAGTGCACCCAAGAGAGATGAGAAGAGAAATTTCCTGACCTTTTGGAAATAGCATGCTACACGGGNACTGAGCACAGCTCAGTGAGGTTACCTGTGGGTTACTAAGGTGTAATTACCTTCAAATTATCTCAGTGAAACAATTAGCGTGCAGTAGATTTTGTACCAGGTCCGCTGCGGTTCTGAACTTTTGTGAAATCATCATACTCCGTTGATGATTTGAGCTTGAATAATTTGTAATTCTTAACAAGGTGCTAGAGAGGACTCCACGCATTCCTGCTCCAGATGCGAGCTCATTTACAGCGGTGCTTGTCAGATGAGTTGTGGGCGTGAAGGTGCTAGACTTGAGCGATGGAGGTGTTTCACTGGTGAAACAGTGCTCTCCAGACAAGCTTTCTGAGCCCTTGGATACGCAGCTGACTTCAAGCCTTCAGGACAAAGCGCAGGCCTTCCTTCTCCCAGTCACACACAGCTGGTTAGTTTGAAAACTGAACATTTAAAACGGATTCCATCAACGACTGCAGCACAGAAATGGAGGGTGGAGTGGCATCTCTGTGGTGAGAGACTAGAGACAGTGGGCAAATGGGGAGAAGCCTAGGTAAACAGTCTTAGAAGCAGCTTCCAGGGATATAATGAGAAAAGCAGGGGGGGCGTGGTTTAGGAGTCAAAGCTACACCTATAACCACTCCCTGGCAGTCTTACGCTTTCCTTCTTACAGTGAGCTTCTTCCACACCCCTGCCATTATCAGGCCCACCGCTACTGCAGCTGGCCCAACTGCTGGGATGACAAGCTAATGAGCCAGCTGTGCACACTGGTGTTTAAGGTGCGATCTGTAAAGAAAGTCTGTGTATATCCTGCTTGGCTAACANGCTGTCCAAATCAAGTTGTCGTTTATTAAACACACACACACATACATACACACACACATTCACATACATACACACACTCTCACATCACATGCACACACACTCTTTCATGCACAAGCACACACACATTCACACACACGCTCACAAGTACACACACTCACACTCACAAGTACACACACACACAAACTTGTAGGAAAAATTGTTTTACTGGAGAGAANTACAGAGCAGCAACACTTATGGATATCACAAATAAATAAGTCGATTCTTTACTATAAAACTGAATATTAAGAAAAAGAGACTAGAGACTGAGCACACTCAAAAGAGTTACAAGCTACTTTACACTTGACCTTAGCCTAAAAGCCAAGAGGTGATTTTGCAAGCAATATTAATTTTCTCTTCCCATGTTACAAATCTGCTTCAAGTGGAGTTTATTGAATTTGTTTTGGTTTTTGACAAAATTGAAAAGGTATTTCTTAGGCTAATCTGACATCTAAGCCTCAGGTATTAGCTGCTTATAGGCAGGATGGTGGCTCTCTAAAGACAAGAGCTCAATTTTCTTTAAAATATGTTTCTGAACAACCTTTAAAAAAAAACAAATAAATAAGCAGGCATGGGGGCTCATGCCTTTAGTCAATCTCAACACTCTGTGTTCTGTGACAGCCTGGTCTACAGAGCTAGTTCTAGAACAGCCAAGGCTACACAGAGAAACCCTGTCTCAAAAAACCCAAAATAGATAGATAGATAGATAAATAGATAGATAGATAGATAGATAGATAGATAGATAGATAGATACATACATACATACATACATACACACAGATAGATATAGATAGGTGACAGATAGATAGATGATAGATAAACAGATGATGATAGACAGATAGATGAATAAATAAATTTAAATCTGTGAGAAATCTCCATAAACTATGACTTCTTTTCCAATGTTATCTCTATTTTCAAAATTGTAAAGACCTTTTAATTACCATACAAATCAAAAGGTTTCCTCTTGAAGGTTCCTACACACTTCATTTTGATCAACTCTCTCAACCCATTCCCCTCCCTCATCTTCCTGTCCCCCATTTGCTCACACACCCCCACTTTCATGTTACATGTGTTCTACTATCCTACCCACACACCTCCCCAAAAGCCTCTTCCTTCACCATCTTATAAACTCTTCTCTAGTTTCTTGGTCTTTACCACACTCATTCCCACACAAACAGTAACATAGAAAAATTAAAATATTGGATCACACATGAGAGAGAATCTGCATCATCTATTTTTCTGAGCCTGGGTTGCCTCAATGAATGTAATACTTCACATTCCCACCCATTTACCTGCAAATTTCACTTTCATCTTCCATGTGTCATCTGCTGATGGGTGTCTAGGCTAATTCCATTTCCTTGCTGTTATGCTGTTATGAAGAGAGACACAATGAACATGGATGTGCAGGTATCTCTTTATGGGATAGACCTTGTTGTAGCTGGGCCGAGCAGCAGCTCTTGACTCAGCTTTCCTAGAAACTTCCACACGGTTTTCCAGTGACCACACGAGTTTATGTCCTCACCATCAGTGAATAAATGCTGCCCTTTCACCGTGTCCTCACCAGCATTTTACTGTCATTTGTTCCCTGGGTTCTGCTCGTTCTGACTAGGGAGACATGGAATCCCAAAGTAGTTGTCACTAGAATTTCTCTGATGGCTAAGGATGGTGAACAGTAATTTTTATTTGCCATTTGTGTGTCTCCTTTTGAAAAATGTTTGTTCAGTTCATTGGCCCATTTACTGACTGGAAGTTTTGTGAATTGTTGTAAGGCTTTTGGTGGGAGGGGGCAGGGGGATTTTGTGTTTAATATTTGGAGTTCTTTATATATCCTAGATAGTAGCTCCAGTTTGATATGCGGCTAGTAAATATTTTCTCATCCTGTGGACTATCTGTTGTTCCCTCTGATACTGGTTTCTTTTGCCATGCAAAGGATTTTAATTTTATATAATCCACTTTGTGAACTTGAGAGTGATTGGTGCTTAGGTCTAACATATATCTATATCCTGAAATGTTTTCCCTATGATTTCTTCTGGCAGGTTTAGTATTTCAGCTTCTAAATTAAGGTCTTTGATCCACTTTGAATTGTTTTTGTGAGGATGAGCAATATGGATCTAATGCCATTCTTCTACAGATAGATATCGAGTTTTTCCAGCACTATTTGTTGAATAGGTTATCTTTTTTTTCAGTGTATGTTATAGCTCTGTGGTTTTATTTCTGGGTCATTGTGGTTGTTTGAATAAAAATAGCCCCCATAGGCCTATAGGGAGTGGCACTATGAGGAGGTGTGGCCTTGCTGGAGGAAGTGTGTCAGTGGGGGTGGGCTTGGAGGTCTCGGATGCTCAAGCCTCACCCAGTGTGGCAGTCTCTTCCTGGTGCCTGCTGGTGTGGATATAGAACTCTCAGTTACCTCTCCAGCACCATGTCTGCCTCCACTTCACCATGCTTCCCACCATGATGATAATGGACCAAACTTCTGAAACTGTAAGCTAGCCCCAGTTAAATGTTTTCTTCTGTAAGAGTTGCCATGGTCCTGGTGTCTCTTCACAGCAAAAGAAACTCTAACTAAGACAGTCTTGTATTGTGTCCCATTGGTCTACATGTCTATTTTTGAGCTATTACCTTGCTTCCTTTGTCACTTGATTTGCAGTATGGTTTGAGGTAAGGTATTGTGATATCTCTGGCTGTATTCTTTGTGCTTAGAGTTGCTTTGACTATCCATGGTCTTTTATGATGTTTCCATATAATGTTTAGGATTTTTTTCTAGTTCTATGAAGAATGAGTTTGGAATTGTAATGGGGGTTGCATTGACTCTGTAGCTAACTCTCAGTAGTATATCCATTTTCAATATTAATTCTGCAGTCAGGAACATGGGAGGGGATTTCAATTATCTAGTGCTCTTTGATTTCTTTTTGCAATGCCTAAATGTTTTCTTTGTAGAGGTTTTTCACCTCCTTGATTATTTATTCCTAAGGTATTTTATTTCTTTATTTTTTAATCTATTATGACTAGGATATTTTTTCCTATTTTTTTCTCAGTAAGTTCATTACTTATGTACGCAAAATCTACTAAACTTTATTGAAAATTTTAATCATATCAAAAGCTTTCTGGCAGAGTCTATGGGGGTCTTTTAAATGTAGAACCATGTTATCTACTAATAGTGATAGTTTAATTCTTCTTTTCCTGTTTCTATCCCTTTTATATCTTTCGCCTGTCTTAATACTCTAGCTAATACTTCAAACACCATATTGAATAAGTGTAAAGAGACTGAACATTCTTATCTCATTTCAAACTGAGACAAAATGGTCTCAGATAGTCCCCATTTAATATAATGTTGGGTATAGGTTTGTCATATGTAGACTTTATTATGTTAGACATGTTCAGTCTATTCCTAGTCCTTTGAGACCTTTACTATGAAACAGGTTGAACTTTGTCAGATGACTTTTCTGCATCTATAGAGTTGTTCCTATGATTCCTAGACTGAAGTCTACTAATATAGTGCATTACATTTACTGTTTAGCATATGTTGGACCAATCTTGCATTCATGAGATAAAACTAATNGTTTGTGATGTATGATCTTAACATGATATTTAAGTTTGGTTTGCAAGTGTTTGGTTGCAAATTTTTGCATCTGTATTTATCAAGGAAACAGGCCTCCAGTTTTGGAGTTTGATTGTATCTTTATCCAGTTTTGAAATTGATGCACCAGCCTGACTCTATCTTAATATCAGTATCCATCTTGTCACAAGGTCAAAATAAGTTTGCTTCTGTTTTCCATAAAACTTAAGTATCTATGTCTTAGAATTTGACTGTACCTTGAACTTTCCTGGAATTCGACTTGGTCTATACCTGACTGAGTCTTCACCTACGCCCATGCTCATAAGATAAGATGTTCTGCCAAATAATTTTGAGTTGTTCTGCCAAGTTCCCATGTGACCAAAATTCCTCTGGGTATCCCCTAACCCTTGGAAATCCCATAGTTATGCAGTTTTTGAGATATATAAGCCCCACTTTCTCCTATGTTTACTACTATTCTCTCAAACCCCACTTTAGAAAGATAACCCTGTCTGACAGAAAATAAATTTTGACCAAAAAAATTGAGTCAGTGGTCTTTAACTCTTGTTGGATGGGATAAAGACTATCAGGGCAATACTGGCTTTGCAGTAAGTTGGTTTAGTAGAAAGTACTGCTGTCTTGGTGGAATGAGTTTAGGGTGTGATTGCTGTTCTTGACTATCAGCTTGACTACATCTGGAATCAATTAAAATTTAAAATGGAGGACACACCAGCGAGGGACTTTTTGGTTAATTTGAAGTAGGAAGATCCACTTCTAATCTGGATCTTGATGTGGGGAGACAGAAATTTTTCTTCTAG
>LZPO01097407.1:27846-42296 GCA_001675575.1 Neotoma lepida
CCCATCCTTCCAAAGCTTCCCTCTAGACTCAAGTTTCCAATTCTGACAAGATTCTACAGAAAATGACAAGCAGGGCATGGTGATACATGCCTTTAATTCCAGTACTAGGAGGCAAAGGCAGGGGGATCTCTGTGAATTCGAGGCCAGCCAAGGGTACAATAGTACGTAGTAAGACCCTTTCTCCGAAGAAGAAAAAAGGAGAGAACAAAGAAGAGGAGGAAGAGGGAGAGGAGGAGGAGGAAGGAAGGAACCAGAGGTAACAGATAATTATTCCGCATCTCTGCAGGAGTAAGACATCACTAGCTAGGCATGACTGGAGTTGAAGCAAGAGAGTGACTACATAGCAGAAGTGGGCCCCACAGTCAAACAAAGAGTACATTTTGAAGAGAGGTAGATCTAATGGCATTCAGTGTTAGAGAGAGCAAAGTCTAAGAGAAGGCTGGCAGTTTCAACAGTAAACAGCCCAGTGAGGATGACAAAACAGCGTTCATTTCTCAGCTGTGATAAATGCAAATGCCTGACTTCAGGGGAGGGGGGTCCAACTTCAGGAAATGAGGCAGTCAGCATAAATTTCCTACTGGTGTCATTTGGCAGAGTGTGACATGTCAGCCAGCTCCTGAATCTTTCTTATGTATTGGACCTAATAGGTGTAATCAGTGCCTCCCAGCTCGCCAAGGGCTTTGGTCTCCCCCACTGTGGGTTCATGCTAGAACCTGACCGTCTCAGTGTTTACAGATGAGCTGCATTGAGATCAACAAAGGCTGCAGAAGACTTGGAAAACACTAGGCAACTCCCAGAACAGCCTGGCCTTGCTCCTTGTTCACTAACTGTGTGCACTGCACTTGGAAGTCAATGTGATCTTCTCCAGNCTCTTCAGGCNGCGGCTGGTTGCAGACATATCCCAACAAAGATATTCCCCTTGGCTTTCTCAGCTCAAGCTTTTCAAAGTACCAGGTTAATTAATATGTGTCCTGGGTCAGCCTGANCAAAACATGTTGAGCTTGGAGATTTCCATTTTAATGCTGAACCCCAGGAAGGAACAAAGTACATTTGTACCTGTGGATGTAATTGCTGGAAAGGTAACTCTGCAGAGACAGAAATCAGCTGAAAGATTAACACTGTTGCACCAGCCTGAGTGCCCAGGCAAACAGAGAGAAAATAATGTTTCAATTAAACAGAAGGGTGCTGGGTTAGGGAGATTGCTCAGGAGACTAGTAATGGAACAAAGAGCCTTTCACCTCGAGGGCACCATTACTAATCTGGTTCAGGGCAGTTCTAGACCATAGTTCTGAGGAGCTGATGGCTCGCCTCAGTCTTTGCTGTCTGTAGCTCTTGATGAACTGGCCTCCCAAGCAACTGCATCAGCCTCTGAGGTTGCTGGAGTTCACCGAGGCTTGAAAAGGACATTAAGTCCCTGTTTGGAGGGGAGAGNCTGGCCATGAGACATGGAGAGCTAGAAGCAACCCCCATGGGGAAGTGGGGATGGAGGAAATGATTCAAAATGAGAGTCACACAGATGTAGAAAAATCATATTTCTACTCACAACTGGGTTGCAGTCACTATTCCCCTAAATTTAGAGCTGGGATGGCAAGTTAGTGATTAAGGTTTTGATCTTGGTGTATATTCAGAGTCAATGACAAACTACAAAGGACATTTGCAGTAGAAGTTAAAACTTGAGGGCTAGAGCATGTTGAGCAAAATTAAGTTATGAGATCCCTGTTTGAGGATATCCCAAGGATAATCTTCACAAACACGCCAGATAAGTCCACTATAGAAATGTCTCACGTGACAGGTGAGGTCTGTATGTCAATGGAGGCCTTTCTGCTCTTGACAGTCCGGTGTGATTGCCTNATACATCACATTCCATACTTGGTGAGAGTCTAAAGATTTCTCCAAGGTTCCTGAAACTCTTAGGGATTGTGTTCTCCTGGTGATGGTGCATTCAATTCCAGTTCTCCTCAGTCAGGTCAGTTGTCAGGTCTCTTCCTCCTTTGGGTTTGCTGCATCCAACAGAGCCTGACTGCAGTGAGAAACACAGACCTCCTCCTCTACAGCCATTAGAGCATCCTGAATGACCTCCCTCTGACAGAGATGTAGCATGCAGAGGGGCAGAGATTCATATCACAGATGGGGTTCTTAAGAATATTGATGTACCCCAACACTGAAGACACCGTACTGCCCTCCTCGCCCTATTCTGTACCTCCAGGCTGTCACTGTCCACCTGTCTCGTTTCTCATTTCTCTTTTCTTTTAAACTCACAATAAGCTCCCAAAGTCTACTGTCTTCTTANTTCCCCTTTAATTTCTACTTCCAAGAGTCTGTGAGGACAAGTCATAAGGTCTCTCNACCTGACAAACTTTATAACCCTCCAGGCTTCAGAATGTGCCCTCCAGAGAAGATAGTCGGAGTTTTTAAACTCAGTTTCCTCTCCCCATTACAATAATATGCAGAAGAACTTTTTCAACAACCCATGGAAAAGAACTGCCCCTTGTAAACAGACATTTCCTGTCCTGACCACCCAGTCCCAAATANCAAGCAGCCGCTTCCCAAATAATTGACTTGAAGGCTTAATATTAATTACAAATGCTCAGCCAATAGCTGAGGTTTGCTAGTAACTAGCTCTTACATTTTAAGTATTCTCATATTCCTTGTTTACACTCTGTCACATGGCAGTACCTTTATTAGCATGGAACATTCATCTCCTGCTCCTTCTGTGTCTGCTCACAACTCCTGAATCCACTCTTCTCCTTCCCATCATCCTTAGTTTGGTCACTCTGCCTATACTTCCTGCCTGGCTTCTGACCAATCAGCGTTTTATTAAACCAATTCAAGTGACAAATCTTTACAGTGTACAAGATTATTCCACAGCATCCCCTCAGATTCAGTTCTTAGGAGTTAAAACAGAAGTGCGGGCACATTTTGATGATCAAATACAAACTTTTAGATTGAGTTTTCCCAAAAGACAAACTTAGACTAACATTTGGGGGCCCTGATAAAGAATTACAGAGCAGGGCAAGGATACAGCTATGTTATGAAAGGGAACAGTCCCGCAGAGATTCTAAATGGATAACCAAATCTTCAGCTTGGGCATTTGATGTGAGTGGGCTCTGCTTGACTCTAGGGGCCTTGGAANGTGTTTCTAATGGAGGAGCAGCATTTGTTATCTCACTGAAGGGTGCAGGGAAACATCCTCAATTGCTGGGAAATCTAGAGACTTTGGAGTAGGCTTCTAGAAGGACAACTATGTCATTATATAGTTCCTCACTCTTGTATTACCTCTGAGGCATAAGATACAAATGGAAGTAGCTTACTTATCTAATTCAAACTCTAACTGTACAGAGAAAGAGCCCAAATCCCTCAGAGGTAGGTGTTGGCCTGGAGCAGAAGAGGCAGCTGTTCACATCTGTCTACATTATCCTCCCTTGGGTCCCACCTATTAATGCCTTGTAGATTTATTGGAACAAACATGATTTATGAATCCTGAGGAGTGACAACAAGGAGGATGTTTTGGACATCTGTTTAAGTGTTCTGTGCCCTTGAGTTGATGGGAGATGTAAGAGGACAGGGGAAATTGACCTATAGATCATCAATATAATCAAGCTGGGTTAAATAAGACAGCTTTTCATTAGCTATGTATGTTGGAGTAGCAGGGAATATTTTTATTCTGGTAATGAAGAGATAGATATGGCCTCTGGGAGCAGTTCTTGGAAATCATACTTTCTCCAGATGCTCAATTTGGGAATGGGACAGATTAGCTTCAAGGCCAAGAGCAACAAACATTACCATAAGCCCACTGGTCAGATAGCTGAGGCTCTTCAAAGGTCTGGAGTCTTGCCACGGGACCCTTGGGAATTTGTCATCATTCTCTATAGCAACCTTAGAATCCTTTGGATAGCAATAGCCATCAAGTGGTCAGTGTGGCCTTCTCAGGTGGCAGTGAGCCAGAGCTGGTGGGTTCACAGAGTAATAATGCTTTCCAAACTCACTCCATTAGGCCAGAAGACAGCCATTGAGTGATAGAGCTGTCATTTACATAATAGACCTCTAGCATTTAGTGAGCAGTAATAATGCTCCTCCTGTTCCAGGCTGCCACACTTACTAGCAAGCATTGGCTGAATAAAAATTGTCAGAGAACATGCATAAGTATACAGTCAGGTCATGAGAGCTGGTTTGTCTCTTCAAAGAAATCTTTTACAAATTTGTTCTGAATGAATGTTTCCAGGGGTATGCAAGTTTTAAGTTTGGAGTACAGGAGAATTAAGAAGTCGAGACATCAGAAATATATCATTTCATAAATACCAATAACCATCAACAGCAATAAGCCAAGGGATCACACATTGGCATTATAGAAGCAATCTGGAAATTGTAGGCAGTCTTTGCCCACATCTGTACAGCAAGTCTACAGAGAAAAGGAGTGTAAGTCCATAGAAAGAGGCATGTAGAGAAAATTAGGCACTCCTAAAATCTGACAGTCTAGTGNTAGAAAATACCAGTGGACAATGATTCCATAGCATCCATAAACATCCAACTCTCTCTTACCTTTTCTAGGCTCCTGCCTTGCTTAGGAAAATAGGAACTCCTCAATGTTATGGGAAAGATATACTGTTTTGCTAATTTCAGGGGTTTACTACTATATTTCAGTAAGATCATTGGTAGCTGAATTTTAAAAGTGAATTGTGCATCCTTTAATCTAGAGTTATTAAACCTGTGTGTAATACGCAGCTATTTATAATCTAATTTAAAGTCTTAATTTGCTTTTTCAATGACACAAAAATGTCTTAGCCTATGCACAAACCAAACACATGTATTTACACTATATTTTCTGTTCTTCTCATTGCACTTCTAAATGACTTTTTTAAAAGCTCTTTTAACTTCTTTTAGTTTTTCCTTGTTTGTTTTTTGAGGAACATCTTAAAATTGAACTGAAATGAGTTAAGTGAAACCATCAGAGTCACAGTTTGGCTGGAAATACAGACAATTGAAGATTCAACAGATAGGATTTTTCAAAGTCTCCCTCACAAAGGACATTTCAATTTTCCTATTGTTTCCATTAAGAAGATAGAGAGCTGATATATAATTCATTATTTTGTAGGCAAGGCATAATCCAAACTTAATGATGACAATTTTCCTCAATGTCAAGTCTCCATAAATGCTCCTATGAGAGAAAAATAGACATACTGAATTGTTTGTTATTGTCGTTGTTGTTTTGTTTTATTTTATTGAAGACTGATATGTGATNGGCATTTGGCTTGGTTGGATGGACAGAAACTGTAAATGCTGGGACAGTCATTATAGCAATGGATACATGGCAAATGAGATGGTGCTATGCCCAAGTTCATCAGACTCCACTGCCTTCTAGAGGCCCAGGGAAAGAGCATTTGTATTTAATGGTTAGAAAGGAGCCCTGTCTCATGACATAGGATAAGCATTTAGTCCTTGGTACCCACGGAGGATTGGTTTTAACCCTCTTGAGGCAAATTTCATGGATGTTCAAGTCTCTTGTATAAGATTGCATTTGCATATATCACATCTTCCCATGGGCTTTAAATCATCTCTAGATTCCTTATAATATCTAATAAGATGTAAATGGTATGTAAATACTTGTTGTATTGTATTGCTTAAGGCACAGTGACAATAAAAAAAAGGGTAGGTTCAGTGCAGACACAGTTTTAAAAAAATATTTTGGATCTGCTGTTTCTTGAGTCTGAGGATGTGGGTATAATGGGCTATTTTATTTGCTGAAAATCTTGGAATTGTCAGCAAGAGTCAGGTGCTGAGTCTCAGAAGTTCAGCATCCAGCCTGGTTCTGCCAACAACTGTTCATGCTCTGCTGTGTCTGGGAGAGCTACATCTCCAGGAGTTGCACAGTCACATGGCCAGTCAGAAATGGGGGACACCAGTGCTTAGGAGTAGGAACTTCCTATTTGGGGTTCATGGCTTGTCAAAAAGGTGATTGGTATCCATAACCACCCTGTGTGCCACTCTCTTTCTCAATTTTGCCACCTTCAAATCCTTCCTTGACTATATGTAAACACCAAAATTTGAAGTGATCAGCTTTTAGGATCTCTTGCTTTAATATATCATCAGTATTGTCATTATGAGGTATTCACACAATACATCATCATAGGCCTGTCAGGGTTATGATTTATGACTCTAAAATGTGTTGTGGTACAGCAAGGCATCAGGGACCTCGTTGGCTGAATGCTTGTTTATTTTTATATTTAAGGGCTTTGAGAGTGAGCGTCAGGCCACTTCTCAAAGAAAGGCTTGGAGAAGACGTTGAAACAAGGCTCCATTTCCAAATACTAGAGGGGCCAGCAGAACAGTCATACTTAAGCTATAAAGGCTTATGCTTTCCTAGAGGACATTAAGTGCAGAATCAAACCTCCATACTCCAANTGCCTTGGCTCTCGATGGAAGAATCAGGCATTTTCCTATATTGTCAGCTTTCTATTCAGAATTCACCTAATAGTTAAGTATATGAGGTCCAGTAGGAAAAGTATATTTTATCGGTTCTTTCTTACTGCCAAAAGTAATAAGAACAGTATTATATTTTATGATAGTAATAAAGGAGATTATTCAGAGAAAATTTGCTTGCAAGGTGGCTAGATGCTACATTATACATACTCCTTTTCTGAACATCACATCCTTTCATAATGTCCTCAATGAAGTATTAAACTTGCACTGTGTGGATAGCATTGAACACAGTGCCAAGATGTACAGCCATNTTTGAAAAAGAGGAATAAANGATGTAAGCAGAGAGTTGAGACAAGTTAAAAGCAATGTTGTACCCTCCAATTACAGTATGGGGGAAGTAGATTCAGCAGGAAAGCCTTCTGGGAAAGGTGAATTATGGGGCAATGCTGAGAGGAGACAACAAGCAACATCTAACAGCTCCTCAGGTCTAGGGTGACAGCTCTTCCCAGAATGCATTTTCCCTCACTCCATCGCCAGAGCAGTTTCTTAAGATCCAGAACTGCATTAAATCAGGAGTCAGCAAACTTGAGCCAATTCAGGCTGTGCCAGGCCCCGTTGCACAGCCCACCTCTGCCCTTCAATATTTCTAGTTGGCTGCATTATCACTTCCATTAATGACAAAATCTGTAATGATCACAAAGGCAGAGAGTGTCTTTGGCCAAGGGTTCTCTATTTCTCGATCCAAAATCCTGGGGCCAAGATCCGAAGCTTAGAAGGTCAGAGCCAATGTTGCCTTGAGCGTATCTGTACACTGTGACACACTTTTCTTACTGCAAAAAAAAAAAAATATTTAATACAATTAGCCAGGGCTGGTTCTTTCAGGCTTAATTCATTTTCATGTCTGGGGAGCCGGAAATGTGACTAGCAAAGAATTTGCTAACATGAGAGGCAGGGACTTTGCCAAGAGTTTGCTAATCTGTAGGTTTATTTTTTTTGTCTCTATATAAAGGGAGTTTGCAAACTGGTTCAAATTAACCAGGTCAAGTTGTATATTTTATTAACTTCAAAACTTTTTTTTTATTCTTTTCACATTAAAATAAAAAGTCCATGGAGTTAGACAGGGTGGTGGGGATAAAGGGATGTTGTCTGCTCAATAAAAGTTACGCAGGGATGTGTGTCAGCTGCTGTGTTTTCACTTTCTGGCTCTGGCTAGAAACAGCTGCAACATATCTACTCTAACTCAAGTCTTTTATGACTTTTAGTAACTTCTTTTTCAAAATATATTTTATGGATTTTTCTAAGGATCTGACCACAGAGTGTTCCATCGAGAAGAAAGAACATATTCAAACTTAGTGAGCCACATTCACCGTAGTGGGTTCAAATTTTCAAGACAACTTTGTTGTTAGCTTCAACTTTTTCTGTTGGTTTACAGTGCTTTCCAGAAAATCAAAATTACTGTTTTGTACACATGGATTACAGTTTAAATTAGCTTCTGTGATTGAAATCCATCAATTGTGCCCCTACTGTTTCCAAGGTAACATCCAAACTCCCTGGCATGGATTCAGTATTATTTAAATGAATAAGCCCTTCTTTATACTCATATCTCCAAACATTTGCTTACCTTAAACTTAACATTTTTCTGTGTTGATCTATTGACTATCTACAACCTGGCTAGCCTCACTCCTGTAGCAGTCCTTGTGAACACTCCTGTCGCAGTCCTTGTGAACACTGCTTACTCCTTTCTCTTCCCGTCTTCCATTTGGCTTTTACCTCATTGTTTGTCTCCCAAGTCTCACCCAAATGCTGTCTCCTTTGAGATGCTTCATTCATCACCTCTAGACAGAGACGCTAGCCACTGACCTGCTGTGATGCCAAAGTAAAACTCATCAAAATGACCAGTCTTTTCAGAGTTCTGACCATTTTACTTTAGCCATCGCAGTACACTGTAAAGTAAGTCCCTGGCCAAACAACCGGCCTTGGAGGAAGACTGTGATCCTCAGTTATTTCTCTCCATATCTCATATGGTACCCGGAATATTCAACCTTCACGTAAATACACATTGAATAAATAAGCATAAAATCCACATTATGTTCAGACATGCTATAAACACATTTTAAGTTCCATGCTTTTGTGATTACATTGTTATTTCAAATTCTTCATATATGAACAAGACCCCTTGTTACCCATGCATTCATTCCTGAAGCATCTGGGCCATTTATAATTCTGAGTGGACTGGGTTTTTATAGTTCCCATTGACCTTAATCGCAGACATGCTAACTCCAAGAGCCTCTAAAGAACTCCCGCACCACCCCACCACCANCTTCTTCTCTGAATTCCAGTAGAAAAGCAGAACAGTTTCTCCCTGCTGTCTAGACCAGCTCTGTCTCTAAGACTAGCATTCCTTTCTTATCCTGCTGTCTTAGGATATTAGGACGTCAAATGACCAGGGAGAAGTCCTAGCTTTCAGTTCAACAGAATGTTCATCACAGCTCCTGGCAGGAGTACTCTTCCTCTCTAGAACCAAAACCTCTAGGCCAGCAGAGCATAAGACCATGGGAACAGGAAGCAAACCTTTCCCTAGTGGGTTCCCAGGAGTGATGGTGAGCGGTACCATTCCCGTTTCTACCCTTTGGTTCCTTGACCTGTGAATCCTGGCCGGGAGAGAAACGGTACCACACATTAGACACTTACTCAAGAATACATTGCCTCTGGGGAACCCCGACTTGCCCCTCTAGGTGACTGAATATGCCAGAGTCATGAGACAACCACCAAAAGGGAGCTTCATGTGTAGAGTAGAGCCAGCCTAAGCCTATGAAAGAAGCTGTGCATGTTGAAAGTCACAGCGCTGCAAAAGCCATGCAAGCCCTTGAAATGGTAAAAAGCTATGATATGAGCCCCATATAGTAGACATGGCACTTCATAATTTGGTGTTTTCCTGCTGGATCCTGGTTTGTTTTGATAAGACTCTTCCAAATGATGCCCTGATTTTTTTCCTTTTAGAATGAAAACGATCTATTTTGTGCCATTATGTGTTGTAAGTATGTCACTTGGTTTTTATCCTGTAGGAGGACAGTTAAGAGACTTTAGATTTTTAAAGAGTTACAATTTTTAGAAAGTATGGGGACTTTTAGGGCTGAATTATATTTTACATTATTAGATANGCATGAGACTTTGGAGACAAGAAGTGATGTGCTTGTGTGTCAGGCTGACAGGGTAAAGTTGTGATGGTGAGTTTTAATTGTTAATATAACCTCTAGTCACCTGGGAGGAGAGTCTCAAAGAGGGATTTTCTAGATCAAGTCAGCCTGTGTGTGTGTCTGTAGGGAATTCTCTTGATTGCATTAATTGAGTTTGGGCCCTGAACTTTGCAAGGGTAGAGAAATTGAGGTATGGAACTGTGGGAAGACTCATCCCCAAGAGGCTTGAGGGCCAGCCGGCCCAAACCAGTAAAAAAGATACATNCTGAGAGTCAGCCTGGGTCTGCCTGAGAGGCTTAGCAACAGCAGCTGAAACACGATCTGGAGATGACCTGGATCAATGAGAGGCAGCCATGTCACACCAGCAGATGCATATTCATCAGACCTTCCCCCAGGGTGGGGTGGAGGGTATATAAGGCTTGCCTCTTCCTGAGTAAACTGAGCTTGTTGTTTCAACATTCTCCCGGAATCTGTGTGTCTTGACTTCACNCCTACTCGGCCCCCTTCCCCACAAAGGGAACAACAACACAGGACCCCTGCTACATGGAATAAGCATGCATGCATTCGTTTTGCTCTGCTGTGGGTGTGATGTGACCAACTGTTTTCATTTCCTGCCACCTTGACCTCTATAATGTACTACAACCTGGAATTGTGAGCTTCCCAGCTTACCTTTTTTTTTCAGATATCTTATTGCAGCAACCAAAATGAAATTAGGAAAACAGACCGCATTTTTGCTCTTATCCCCAAGTCAACTGGGTCCCAGAGGATAACAGAATATCTCTAAAAGAGTCCTAGAGTTCTCATAAGTCACCTGTCTATTTGGTCAGAAAGGCCATGGAAATCTCATTGGCTGGATTCTAACTAGTATGTATTCTATAAAGCAGAGAATCAACACAGCAAAAAATATTCTCAATGCTTCTAAGGGAAGCCACATGGTTAGCAAGACCCTGATCTATATAATTAAAAGGGAAAACTAAAGGATTCATGAGACTTCTCCAGAGTCCCTAAGAGTAACCACTAAGTAGCCTTATCTTGCCTTAATAGTTTGTAGGACCTTGTTGTCATTGTTGTAACAGCCAAAGAGATAACACCCTCATAAACAAACTATACAAGGATGGCTTTCCTGGCTCTCACTTTCTCAGGTCACTGGTTGGCATCACGTTACTCTTGATTATAGTATTAATCTTGTAAAATTGGTGTCTTCTGGGATACATGACAGTTTCAAAGTAAACTCCTAATGATACAGAGCACCATACAACTCTTCTCCAGCCAACAGATAGTGTAGGAAGAGTGTTTTTCAGTCTATCTTAGGAAGGGATGTCACCCCTCAGTAGCGTAGGGAGTCTATAAAGATTGATCTTCATCCTTCAGCTCTCCTTAAAAATTTCTGAGGTTGTAGGTTTCAGGGAGAAGTTGTGGTCGGGGAGTAGATATGTGGAAAGAGATGCGTAAGTATTACCCATCTGGGCCGCATGTAACAAATGGCTCATGGGAAAAAAAAGCCCTTCAAACTTGAGAGAAGACCAGTGCTATGTAAATAGCATATAACATGTCAGTGTTCTCTTTTTCCAGCTCACTGGGTCACGTCCACTCTCATAAGTTCCTTCTTCCTTCCTTCTTTCCTTCCTTCCTTGCTTTTCTTTCTTAATAAATTTCCTTATTCCTAACATTAAATAAACAAAATTTAAAAGAAAAAAGGTTGTAAGCACATTTAGATTCTATCACATCTATGTTGTTGGGCCACATGCATAAAGGCACACCATATGGCTACCTCAGCTCATGCTGAGGGAGGAGAACACCGTGAACAGACCAAACTGAGTGGGGAAAGCCCAGGAGGCCTCAACCCTACACAAAGAACTACAGGCAACTGAATAAAGCTAGGAGAGGGAGAAGTGGTCTTCCTCAGGGAACAGCACACCAATTGGTTGTCCAGCTCCGAATAGTCAACCCTTGAAAACATACACAAAAGTAACATTATATAGGCTCAACAGGTTACATTTAGGAATATACATGTGCATACCAATATATGCATGCAATAACAATTGATATGAAAGAGCCCATACATTTGAAGGGCAGTTAGGAAGGCTATTTTGGGAGGTTTGGAGAGAGGAAAAGAAAAGGAAATATGGTATAATTAAATTTTGATCTTATAAATACACACACAGAGAGAAATTAGTTGGATTGTGTTCTTTTTAAATTCTTTCAGTACTTTTTAAAAATCAATCATCATTGCTTTTAAACTAATCTACATCTTCTCAGCATCTTTACGGTGTTGTCTACCAAACTACAGGCAGAATTGCCAAGAGCTGAACACATTTTTAAAGAGGTAATGAGAAACAAGTGGAATGAAGCTCCTTAGAGCTCTAGGTAGCTTTTAAGAAATTGCAGCTCAAAGGTATGAAACTATTTCTTCAGGCTAATATAGGTGGGCTATCAGGAAATTGAGCTAGGCCTTGCCCTTCTAAGTTCAGTGTCCTTTCTATTCAAACAGATGCCCAGAGGTTTGAAAGAAGAGCCAGCTCGTGTAGCCTAAGGTGGTGACAAGAGGATCCTGGGAAGCTGAGCTCCACCCAGAATGCAACAATCATCCTTCACTAGTAAGAAATAGGAAGAGGACTCCAGCTGGTAATTTTACAGCTGTTGCCTTGGTTTACATTAATGCAGGTACTCAGCAAAGCCAATCTTTTCCAGGGGACAATTGGAAATAGTTTGTGTCTTTTTTTGTTACTACAATTTTAGGGTATTCTACTAGTATATAATAAGTATATAATAAGAGGCCAAAGAAGCTGCTGAAGACACTCTGCTGCACAGAATTGAACACTACTCAACTGGCTGGTTTTGTGTGTCAACTTGACACAGATAGAGTCACCAGAGAAGAAGGAGCCTCTAAGGAAATGCCTCCATGATATTCAGCTGTAAGGCATTTTCTCAATTAGTAATCAATGGGGTAGGGCCCAGTCCATGCTGGGTGGGGCCATCCCTGGGCTGGATGTCCTGGGTTCTGTAAGAAAGCAGGCTAAGCAAGCCAGGGGAAGCAAGCCAGTAAGCAGGACCTCTCCATGCCCACTGCACCAGCTCCTGCCTCCAGGATCCTGCCCTCTTTGAGCTCCTATGCTGACTTCTTTGGTAATGAACAGCAGTGTGGAAGTATAAGCTGAATAATTCTTTCCTCCCCAACTTGCTTTTTGGTCATGGTGTTCTGTCTCAGCATTAGAAACACTAAGACAACTATAAAAAGAATGTTCTAGATTCAANTGTTATCAAGATTGAAAATCCCCTAGCCTAGTATTTTAAATCTACCAGAAACAACATCTACTTGTTACAACCCCATTTGTTATTCTGAACTAGAATTAATATGCATTATAAACTGTAAAGGTCCATAGCCAAATATTAAAGAAAATTAAAATGGTCAATGAGAAAATAAAGTCGGTATATCATAAACCATGCAGACACTTTGTATAACAGTCTATATATAATTTGTATATATATATATACATATATATATATACAACAGTCTATATATAACAGTCTTTGTATAATTTGTATAACAGTCACAGGTCCTGGCTCATTTCTCAGGACTTTCCCCTACACTGGAGGGTATGTGGTCCAGCCCCAACCTCTGACTGCTAAAAGCACAAACTAACCCTGGACCATCTAAATCCACAAACAAGCCCTACCCTGACTGGGAACCACTGCTACAGACAGCAATATAAGTNTACTTACAAGTAAATTTAGTAAACTAGTTGAACATAAAGTATCTTTTATAAAGTTAAACAGTGAAATGGAACATTCTTATATAGCCCTTTAAATCATGATCACCATTTGAGTCTTCACTTTTAGCAAAAGCTTGATTGACTCCTAAAGCTACGCATGTTCATGTTCTTCTTTATCCTTCTCAAAAATTACATATCACCTAGTTTCAAATAATATAATAAAATAGTCGTTTTCTAGTCATCTGTTTCTGTAGATAATTCTCTCAAGTTTGTTTTTAAATATAAAAACTATCTTGTTTGCAGATAATTCTGTAAAGTTTATTAATTAATATGGCAGGAAAGCAAAGCAGAATGAACAAGAGTAAAAACTCCACTAACGAGTTGTGAAATGCTTTTCTTAAAGGAGTGATGAATGCAGTACTCTGTCCTGTTAGACTGGATGTGTGTGGTGCAATAGCAGAGGGAAGGCATGGATTTCCACAATTCGGTAAGATTTTACGGTGGTATGATCTATCAGTTGACTAGCTTTCTGGTTTACAAATCAAACCACTACTTNAAAACNAAATGATTGTAGATTTTGAAATTCTTAGCTGATTTAAAAAGTAAAAGACTTGTGTACAATGGCAAAATGTTTCAGAACTGTACCTTGTTGATTACCATAGCGAATTTAAAACTTCCTAAGGAGAGATAATTTCAAGCTCTGCCCAAATATACACAGTACATGCGATGTAAAGGGTTGGGAAGGAGACAGGAAGTAGATGAACTGCCAAGGTCTGAAGGTTCCTTCTTCTCATAGCCCTTTACCTGGAGCCACATCAATTTTCTTTTATTGTATGCCTCCGTAAGATTTTCCTCCAACACAAGATTTTCCCAACTAAAAAAATTTGAACACCATCGCCCTAAGGGAAATTAGGCAGCAGATGTAAAGAAATATAATATAGGTCAAATTTTATCACAGCAAATACTATTATGACACAAATCCCTGTATAGCAAAAGATTTCTGAGCCTTAGGCAATAACCCATTTGTCTTAAGAAATATGCAATACAACAAAATAAAAGAACCTGGGCAATGTTTTTATTATTATGGCCTTTGACCTGTATTTCTTGCTTGGTGGAAGAATGA
>LZPO01097407.1:56560-70399 GCA_001675575.1 Neotoma lepida
ACTGTGTACCACAGCAGGAATCCGCCATGATGCGCTCAAACCTGAATGGTGTGGCGTCTCGAGGCCGCATGAGGCATGAAGTAGAAAGCTGCTTTTAGCTTAATTATTGTGTATTTAGAAGCCCTTTTTAAACTGTTTTAGGCTTTATGGAAATTCGAGAGCCCCACGTTGGCACGCCATTTGTAGACAAAAGTTTGTCCGGTTCCCCCGCCCGGCTCCACAGCCCGCCTAGACCCAAATAAACACACAGAGGCTTAAATCATTTTTAAACTATGGCCCTGGCAGGCTTCTCGCTAGCTAGCTCTTACATCTTAAATAAACCCATTTTATAAATCTATGTCGCCACGTGTTCCATGTGGCTTTACCTGTGTGCNATTACATGCTGCTTTCTAGATGGCAGAATGGCGTCTGCCCCTGCTCTGCTTTCTGCTGCTCTCCCCCTGGTTCGAATGTCCTGCCTAACCTTATTCTGCCTCACCATTGGCCAAACACCTTTATTTATCAACCAATCAGAGCAACACATTTTTAGAAAGACATTCCCATCACATTACTAAAGTTTAAATCACACATTGACCCTCACACATTAAAAGTGGGAGACTTCAATACCCCACTCTCATCAATGCAAAGATAATGCAGATATAAACTAAACAGGGAAATAATGGAGTTACCAGTCATTATGAAACAAATGGCCCTAATGGATACCTACAGACTATTTCATCCAAACAAAAAGGAAGATATCTTATTCACAGCACCTCACAGAACATTCTACAAAGGTGATCACATATTTGGTCACAAACCAAGTCTCAAGAGATACAAAAAAAAATTGACATAATCCCTTGCATCCTATCAGATGACCAGGAATCAAAACTGGATTTCAACCACAAAAACAACAGAAAGCCTACAAACTCATAGAAATAGAACAACTCCCTAATGACAACTATTGAGTTGAGGAAGAAATAGAGAAGGAAATTAAAGACTTCCTATAATTCAGTGAAAATGAATACACAGCATACACAAGCTTATGGGACACTATGAAAGTAGTGCTAAGAGGAAAGTTCATAGCACTAAGTACATCCTAAAGAATTTGGAGAGATCTCATCCTAGCAACAGCACACCTCAAAGCTATAGAACAAAAAGAAACAAAACACACAGAAGACGAGTAGACAGTAGGAAATAATCAAACTAAGGGNTGAAATCAATAAAATTGAAACAAAGCAAACAATACAAAGAATTAATGAAACTAAGAGGTGATTCTTTTAGAAAATCAACAAAATAGAATAACCTTTATCCAAACTAAATAAAAAGCAGAAAGGGAATATCCAAATGAGTGAGACAGAAAAAAACAAAAGGGAGAAATAACAATATCACTGAGGAAATTCAAAGAATCATCATGTCATACTTCAAAAAACCTTTTTTCCACAAAATTGAAAAATCTAAAAGAAATGGACAAATTTCTTGATAGATAACACTTACCAAAGCTAAATTAAGATCAGATAAACTATTTAAATACACCTATAAACCCTAACAAAATAGAATCAGTCATTAAAAGTCTCACAACTCAAAAACAAAAACAAAAACAAAACAAACAACAACAATAAAAAACACGCAGGACTAGATGGTTTCAGCACAGAATACCACCAGACTTTCAATAAAAAGATACTACCAATACTCCTCAAATTATTCCACAAAATAGAAATAGAAAGAACATTGCCAAATACTTTTTTATGAGGCCACAGTAACCCTGCTACCCAAACCACACAAAGACTCAACAAAGAGTATTGCAGACCAATTTCCCTCATGAACATTGATGCAAAAATAGTCATTAAAATACTTGCAAATGGAATCCAAGAACACATCAAAAAGATTATCCACCATGATCAAGTAAGCTTCATTCCAGAGATGCAGGGATGCTTTCTAACTTATGGAAATCTGTAAATGTAACTCACCATATAAATAAACTGAGGGAAAAAAAATCCATGATCACCTCATTAGATTCTGAAAAAGTCTTTGACAAAATCCAATACCCTTTCATGATAAAAATCTTGGAGAGATCAGGGATACAAGGAACGTACCTAAACATAATAAAGGCAATATACAGTAAGCCAATAACCAATATTAAATTAAATGGAGAGAAACTCAAAATGATTCCACTAACATCACAAACAAGACAAGGCTGTCGACTCTCTCCATGTCTATTCAATACAGTACTTGAAGTTCTAACTAGAGCAATAAGACAACTAAAGGAGACCAAGGGGATACAAATTAAAAAGGAAGAAATCATATTATCATTATTTAGAAATGATAGGACAGTATACATAAGCAACCCCCAAAATTCTACCAAGAATCTCCTACAAAAGATAAACACCTTCAGTGGAGTGGCTGGATACAAGATTAACAAAAAAATCAGTAGGCCTCCTATATATAAAAGGGCTGAGAAAGAAATCAGGGAAACAACACCCTTCACAATAGCCACAAATAATATAAAATATCCTGGGGTAACTCTAACCAAGCAAATGACAGACCTGTATGGCAAGAACTACAAGTCATTGAAGATGTTAGAAGATGTCAAGACTCCCTATGCTCATGGATCAGTAAATGTAACATAGTAAAAATGACCATCCTACCAAAAGCAATCTACAGATTCAATGCAATCCCCATCATAATCTCAATACAATTCTTTACAGACCTTGAAAGAACAATATTAAACTCCATATGGAGAAACAAAAAACCCAGGATAGCTAAAACAATCCTGTAAAATAAAAGAACATCCAGAAGTATCATCATTCTGATTTCAAGCTCTACTACAGAGCTGTACTAATAAATACAGCTTGGTATTGGCATTAAAAACAGACAGGTGCATCAATGAAAATGGAATTGAAGAGCCAGCATAAATGGAGGCCTGATTTTTTTAAATAAAGAAGCCAGAATTATACAATGCAAAAGGAAAGCATCTTTAACAAATGGTTAAAGCATCTTTAATGTTGGCTTGTAGAAGATTGAAAATGGATCCCTATCTCTCACCCTGCACAAAACTCAGGTCCAAGTGGATAAAAGACCTCAACATAAACCCAGACACACTGTACCTAATAGAAGAGAAAATGAGAATAGCCTTGAATGCATTGGCACAGAAGAAAATTTGCTGAACAGAACACCAATAGATCAGGCACTAAGACAATTAATAAATGGAACCACATGAAACCGAAAAGCTCCTGTAAGGAAAAGGACACTGTCAAAGGAGATAATGGTAATCTACAGAATAGGAAAAGATCCTCACCATCTCCATATCAGACAGTGGGCTAATATCCAAAATATATATATTAAAAAAAACTCAAGAGACTAGACACCAACAAACAAATAATCCAATTTAAAAATGGTGTACAGATCTAAACAGAGAATTCTCAACAGATGAATATCAAGTGGCCAAGGAACACTTAAAGACATGTTCAACATCCTTAGCCATCAGGGAAATACAAATCAAAACAACTCAGACATCCCATCTTACACCTGTCAGAATGGCTAAGATCAAAAACATAACTGACAACTCATGCTGGAGAGGATGTGGAGCAAAGGGAATAATGCCTCTATTGCAAGTGGGAGTGCAAACTTGTACAGTCACTATGGTAATCAATGGCAGTTCCTCAGGAAACTGAGAATCAATTTACCCCAAGACCCAGCTATACCACTCTTGGGCATATACTCAAAGGATGCAACATCATACCACAAGGACACTTGCTCAACCATGTTCAGAGTAGCCTTATTTGTAATAGAACCTGGAAATAACCTAGATGTTCCTCAGCTGAAGAATGGATAAAGAAAATGTGGTACATTTACACAATGGAGTAAAAATAATGACATCATGAAATTTGCAGACAAATGGATGGAATTAGAAAAAAATCACCCTGAGTGAGGTATCCCTGACCCAGAAAGTAAACATGCTATATAGTCACTTATAACTGGATATTAGCTATAAAGAATAATCATGCTATAATCCACAGACCTAGAGAAGCTAAGTAACAAGTAGGGTTCAAGGGAAAATGCTTGGAATGCCCTGAGGAGAGGAAAATAAAATAGATTTCATGGGTGGAATGGGAATGGGAACAGGAGGGATCAGGTGGGGTGGTGGAGAGGGAGGGTACTGGAAGAGACCAATAAAAAGGGGGAGCATTTGGGAGTTAGGTAGAAACCAAGTACAATGGAAACTCCCAGGAATCTACAAGGGTGACCCTATCTAAGACTCCTAGCAATAGGGGATGTGTAGCTCTAATAGGCTATCTCCTGTGACCAGGGAGGACTTCCAGTGGAGGAACTGAGACACAAACCCAGCCACATAACCTTCGACCTACAATTTGTTCTGCCTACAAGATGCATTAGGGTAAAAATNACTCAGAAATTGTGGGAATGGCCAATCAATAACTGGTCCAGCCTGAGACCCATGCCACAAGAGGGAACCCATGCCTGACACTGCCTGAAGCACCAGGACTTAGGGGATGGATAGTGCAAATTCCTAGGATAGAACCATGTAAATGACTTTCCTTTCGGCCACTAACTCACAAACAACCACATGGAGACTTATTAATAATTATGAAAGCTTGGCCTTAGCTTAGGCTTGTCCCACTAGCTCTTATAACGTAAATTAACCCATATTTTTATTAATCTACATTCTACCATGTGGCTATTACCTCTTGTTTGTTCTGTATGTCTGGCTCACTCTATGTCTCATTGGAGTCTCCTCTGTGACTTGATTAGCTCCCCTTATTCTTCTCTCTGTCCAGAAGTTCTGCCTACACCTCCTGCCTAGCTATTGTTCATTCAGCTCTTTATTAAACCAATCACAGCAATATATCTTCACACACCATACAGATATCCCACAACAATTCCCCCTTTTTTTCTAAATAAAAAGGAAAGGGTTTTAACTATAACATAGTAAGACTATATACAATAAGAACAATTATCAGGTAAGAACTACATTCACAATGTCCAGTCCATTTGTATTTGGCATGTTCAGAGAAAGTATTCTATTATCTATCTTATCTTGATGAATTTAAAGTTGTATACCTAAAGTATTTTTGATCATAACTTGTATTACCATCCTAAAACTATCTTTATAAACCTCAAAACATTTTCTTAGATAAATAATTTAAGCTTTTATATCTCTCAATCTTATACACTTTATACCTCTTTTGTGAATTTCTTTTTTGAATTTGGTAACAAAGAAAACTGTAACGATAGCTACCTCATTTTCANCTCCATCAGAGAACCAAGAAGGATATAATATTACCTGATTAAAAAGGAAGTGCAGAGCAAGCAACTTCCAAAACTAAGATATGACAGAAACAGCTAGCTACCAAGACAGTCACCCAAGGTTCCTCTGCAATGTTGGGGCATCCATCTTTAATCTACAGGCCTAGAATATCTGACAGAATTTTCTGTGAAGCAAGAATTTTAAAGAACTGTCCTACCTTGTTTTGGAAAAGTTCAGCAGTTGCCTTCTTTTTTGTCCTGCTTGTCCAATTTGGACAGCATTCTGTCAGCAGTCAAGGCAAGGGCGATTTCTTCACCCAGTAGCTATCTTTACCACAAAGAACTCAAATTCATATGCAGATTCTCCCATGCCTATTATATTTTTATGAAGTAGATTGGTACTGCCAGGAGCAGACATGTCTCACTGTCATGAAAAGCCTCAAGTTATTAAAACCTAATAAATGCTATAATTTTTAGATTTCTGAAGTTTTTGAAGACCATCTGTCTATCTAAAATACTTCTATTTGACCTTACAAACATACATAACATGGCCACAAATTTGATTGTTAGATGACTAACTACTAACCTGTATTTCTTAATTATCCTAAATAGTTTGTAATAATAACCTTCAAGGACTAGAAATTTACATTACACTGTTAAATAAGCTGCACAGGTACAATAACTTAAACAAAACTAGAAACACACACACATAATAACAAAAATAACCTTAAATTTATATCAATATACAAAAACATGTATCACTGTAAAACATTTGAGATTAATAGTTGCTTTTTAGTTTAAAGTAGATTCAGTAATCTATCTTTTTATCCTATCCTTCCTATATTGCCCCTTTTCCTTTCAGAGGAGATACCTGAATCTAACCTCTTTTGTTTAGCTTTTTTTTCCTGACCATTACCAATAACAATTTGAAACAAACCCNCCTAAATGATGATAAACATCCATAATCCATTGAATGACCAAAAACCACCCACCCCATCTCTTGGGAATGTGAATGTCATGTTGTCTAGACTGTTTCCTGTTGTCTGGGGTCAATGACATCTTTAGGGAACTCTGAGAAAATTGGGATAATTGTCAAGTCCTGGGATCACTAGCAATTTTTAATTTTTGTTTTGTCTCTGTGTGATGGGAAAGTAAAGAGCTTATATGAAGTCTTGGCTGGATAATCTGAAGTCTGAAGCTGGACAATCTCAGCTAGCAGCTTTGAAGTTGTTCTGGATGCAGAATTGTGAGGAAACTATGACAGGCATTCTTGAGAGGCTTGTTCACCTGGGATACTTCTCTGTATTGGTGTCTGGTCCACTATTTTCTGAAAATGAATAAACTTTTAAAGGTAATATATATATCTGCATTAACACAAGTATGGAATGTGTGGTGTGCACAAGTCAGTTAAAGATGATTTCTTGTTCTATGTTGGAGCAGTCCATTTGGACTATATAACCAAACCTCTATCCATGTGATATGAAAGGATAGTATGTAATAATAAGTCATGAGGACTCTGTATCCAACAAGATTTATCATGTTGCATTCAGTCTCAGAGCTATTCCCATAGTAGAGGGATCATCATATGTATCATCTACCCTGTAGTCATTTTGGTTTCTTTCTTCAAGTCTATAACCAATAAATTTCAGAAGGTCTCCCCCAATCAAATCTGATCTTCCTTAATTTTGAAGAGAACCATAACTTTTTATTTCCTNTGGAAACAAAGGCATAACATCTCCCCCAATACAACACATTTCTCAACTTCCATTCTGAAGACAAGACATCCCTAAAGTATATAGGCTGGTTTAATTCAGCAGATCCTTCCATAATCCAATGCTCTCAGCAGCTGTCTTTCACTCATCAGCATTCAAAAAAATTCAAAGTCAAACAAAGCACCATACAGGACCCAAACGTCCTTTATATTTCCCATCCTTACATAGCTTATTCTTTTNATATTACTTTACTCCTTCTTCAAAGACTTTATTATTTTTAAACTATTTTTTCTATGACTGTCTATATTCATTTTTTTCTTTAGCTTCAAAGCACATTTTNAAACATAATGTACCTTTTTCCATTATGTCTGTGTCTGGACCCTGCTTTACTAAGCACCTGCAGCATTCTCTGACCACATGAGACACATCTTAAACGGCCATGTCAGCCATTACACAGGTCAGCTTAGTGCACAGCACTGATGCTGACACTGGTGCATAGTGCTGGCAGCTGGTTCCAGCCCACAGGCAGTGGCCAGGAGCAGAGTCTCTGTATGCCACCCAGCACAAGCCCACCTGGGAGACTACAGGACTAGGAATCCATATCTCGCTCCTTGTCCAGAACTTTTCTTAGCTTTCTTAGGCCCTGTGTTTAGATATTTGAGCCTCCATGTTGAATGCCATATGTAACTAGTCTTTCTTTTAGTCCCACTAGCTATCTCCCAAATAATGACACCGAGACTTCTTATTAATTATGAAAGCTCGTCCTAAGCTTATGCTTGTCCCACTAGCTTCTGTAACTTAAATTAACCCATATTCTTATTAGTCTCTATTATACCACATAGTTTTTACCTCTCTTTTATTCTGTATGTCCAATTCCCTCCATATACCCTTGTTGTCTCCTTTGCACCTTGATTATCTCCTCCTACTTCCTCTCTCTGCTGGGAAGTCCCTTCTATACCTCTTGCCTAGTTATTGGCCTTTCACATCTTTATTAAACCAATCACAGCAATACACTTTCACACAGTGTACAAATATCCCACAACAGAACCAAACACCACTGACAAAAAGAAAAAGAAAAAGAAAAAAAAAAGAAAAAGAAATGAATGTAATGATTCCTAATGATATTTTGCTATAATCATAGATTGGTGCATAGCCCAATTGTCATCAGAGAGGCTTCATCCAGCAACTGATGGAAACAGATGCAGAGACCCACAGCCAAAAATTAGGCTGAGCTTGAGGAATTCAGCGGAAGAGGGGAGGAAGGATTGTAGGAGCCAGAGGGGTAAGGACACCATAATAAAACCCACAGAGTCAACTAATCAGGACTCACAGGGACTCACAGAGACTAAACCAACAACTGGGAAANCTGGGTGGAACTGACCTAGGCCCTCTGCATTTATGTGACAGTTGTATAGCTTGGTCTTCTTATAGTACTCATAACAGTGAGATCAAGACCTGTCTCTGACTCTTTCGCCAGCTTTTGAGACCCTGTCTTAGTTAGGGTTTCAATTGCTGTGAAGAGATACTATGGCCACAGCAAATTTTATAAAGGAAAACATTTAATTACTTACAGTTTCAGAGGTTTAGTCCATTATCATCATGATGGAAAACATGGTGGTATGCAGGCAGACATGGTGCTGGAGAAGGAGCTGAGAATCCTATATCTTGATCTGCAAGCAACAGGAAGTGAAGTGTGACACTGAGCATAGCTTGAGCATAGATCTCAAAGCTCANCCATACAATGACACACATCCTCCAATAAGGCCATACCTACTCCAACAAGGTCANACCNCCTAATATGCCACTCCCTTTCACGTCCATTTTCTTTTAAACCACCACAGTCCCTGTTCCTTATACTGGCTTGCCTTGTCCANCTTCAATACAAGGGGAAGTGCCTAGTCTTACTGCAACTTGATATGCCATGTTTGGTTGATACCCATGGGAGGTCTTCCTTTTTCTGAATAGAAATGGAGAAGGAATGGATTAAGGGGACAGAGGAGAGGTAGGGAGGANGGAGATTGAAAGAAGAGGAGTAAGGGGAAACTATAGTCAAGATGTAATTATCATCATCATTTAAAAAGAAGAAAAGAAAATGTCTTCAAATAATCATAACCAAAGAAGTTAAAGACTCTCACAATGAAAACTGTAGCACACTAAAGAAAGAAACTGAGGGAAAAAAACAGAAGACAATAAAAGCTCAATGTTGCTGTGATTTTCATTGTGAAAATGTACTTCTTAGCAAAATTGAGCAATAGATTCATTGCAATTCTAGTAAAAATCCTAATGCAATTCTTCACAGAAGTAGAAAAATATCTTAAAATTTACAAGGAACTGAAACTGGCCCCCAACAGCCAACGCAATCTTGAGCAAAAAGAATAGTTGTAGGAGTCATCATACCAGATATCAAGTTATATTGCAGAGTCATAGTAACAAAAACAGCATGGTACTGGTACAAAAACAGCTACATAGATCAGTGGAATAGAAAACCAAGGCATAAGTTTCTACAATTAAGACCAATTTTTTTTAACAAAGATGCCAAAAATATACATTGGAGAAAAAGCAGAAGTTTCAACAAGTGGTGCTAAGGAGAACTGGATATCCACATGTAGAACAATTAAAGTTGAGTCTCATCTCTTACTTATGCTAAAATAATCAACTCCAAATAGTCAATATCAATCTAAGGCTTTAAATTCTGAAAGTGTTTAAAGAAAGAGNAGGGCATACACTTCAAGATTTACATAAAGGCAAGCACATTCTGGCTAAGATTCCAGTGACTCAGAGACTTAGGACAACAATGAACAAATATGATATTGTGAAAATAAAAAGCTTCTGTACAGAAAAAAGAAATTGTTAACTGAGTGAACAGGTAGCCCACAAAGTAAGAGAAGATATTTGCCAGCTATATATCTAATAGAGCATTAATATCTACAATATACTTATAACTCAAAAAAATCTAAACATCAAGAAAGCAAGCAACTCATTTTTTAAAAAATGGGTTAAGAACTTGAATAGAAATCCCCCCCAAAAAATCACACAACTAGCTAGCAAACACTTCTAAAAAGTTTTCATCATCTTTAACCATTGCAGAAATACAGATTAAAACTACTGAGAGACTCCACCCTATCCCAGAAAGGCAATCTAGAAAACAAATGACAGCAAATTCTGGGACGGGTGTTGGAACTCTCATTCATTGTTGATGGGAGAATAAATGGTACTGTCACAATGGAAATAAATATGGAAGTTTCTCAAAAAGTTGAAAATAGGACTTTCAAATAGCCCAATAATACCGTTCCTGGGCATATACCCGAAAGACTCTATTTCCTTCTGNGGAGATAATTGCACAACCATATTCACTTTCATTCNATTTACAATAGTTAGGAAATGGAATCCCTCAGATATCCATCAACTAATGAATGGTTAATGAAAATGTTCTCTATACACAATNGAAATTTATTCAGCTGTAAAGAAAAATGAAATTCATAGAAAAAATGGATTGGTACTGGACAATAGTATACTTAGTGAGGGAATCCAGATTCAGAAAGACAAAGGCTGGACATCTGTCTCATATNCAGATCACAGCTACAAATTCTTAGAACAGTGTATTCAGCNCAGAGTGTCTGTAGAGGCTGAGAAGATAGAAAGGAGTCATTGTAGGCAGGCGAGTTTAGGAACACATCTCACATGAAATTGGAAAGAGGGGAGTGTTCAGGGAAAGGCATAATGGGGAGAGGATCAAACAGAAGAGGAAGGAGTGACCACAACTAAAGATTTATGAAAATATGGAAACCTATTATTTTATAAAGTCATTATAAGTATAATTTTAAAAGGAGTTGAATGGAGGCACCTTTCAGGGGTGGGTGGTTCTACTCTCAGAAATCGTAGGCTATTAAATGAAAGTACAAGTAGCACATATGAACTCACAAACACTGAGGCCATATGCTTAGNGCCTGCACGGGCTGCACCAGATGGAGTCCTAGAGCTGAAGAAGTGGATACACNCCCCATCCCTAACCCAANTGATAACCACTTGCAAGTGAAAATTTAGTTTTCTCTAAGGGAATCTCACTGGAGAAACAAACTACTCTTAAGTGTAGCTGCACGCCCAGCAGTAGATGGGCAAACAGCAAATGAACTCAANGGCATCTCTGCAGGTTCCTTGTCTCATAACTTCATGCCAGGGCCTTTTCTTCTTCTTCTTTTCCCTCCTTTATTTCTTNTCTTTTAAATTTTATCTCTTTTATTTTTTAATTATATGGTTTCTTTTCTTTTTNACTCTATAAGTCCTATGCATATATAAAAAGGCTTTNAGTTTTGTGTTTTTATGGNATTCTCAAGTGTGTGAACAAGTGGATCTGTGGGTCTGTGTCTGTTTCTTGTGCTTCTTCTTGGGTTCTTTTCTTTCTGCTGGTTTATTTTGTCCTATTCTGATGTGTCAGTTTTTGTTTTATCTTAATTTATTTCATTATTATCCCTTAGAAGCTTGTTTGTTTGCTATTGAGAGTCAGGAAGGCAGTGGATCTGGATGAGAGAGGAGGTGGGAGGAGCTTAGAGGAGAAGAGGGAAGGAAAGCCATCATCAGAAGATATTATATGAGAAAAATCTATTCCCAATAAAAGAAAAAATGTCCCCAGGGGGTTATTGGTCAGGGAGGTCTTGGAGACCTCCAAAAGAATACAGGCTATTGCCATCTGTCTTGGTTACCCACAAAACCTAGATGGNTAAACTCTACCGCTGCAGATAACTCCTACTTTAGTCAAAGAACATAGCAAAATCAAACTGAGTCCTGCTAGTGTCTCTCTATGACCAGAGTGANGGAAATAGGGACACAGTTCCCCAGAGATAGGTTCCAGGCAGGGATGTGTCTGCTGCACCATTCAATGCTGGTTACATTTCATGGCTCTCATGAGCTGGAATGAGCCTACTGGAGTATAACACACAGNAGAGCANTANGACATGGTCCCTTGTGTCTTAAAAACACTGCATTCTGGACCCAACATCAGCTGTCAACACAGATCCCTGACCTCAGTTAAGGCTCTATGTGCTTGTGTTTTGTTGNACTAAGACAGAGAATAGCCTCTGAAGTACTGGCAGTGTTTACAAGGTGTTAAGTTCACGGTAAAGAAGGGAAATAATTTAATGTGTTCCAAATAGAACCTCTGAGAAGTCTCTAATGTTGCACATATGCTAGGCCCCAAAATTCTGGCTCAACTCCCATTTCACATTCAAGGTCATCCACACTCAGGTGAGGATATTTTCTTCCCCACACACATGAGATTCCATTTGAACTCTTCAAACTAANTTATAGATGTGCTAAACAACCCAATGTGAAGATTGGGTGTAAGTAGAACGAGCTGTCAACTTGGTTTCTTTATGCAAGTGAACTACTAGGCCAGCATAGGATCTCTTGCTGTAGGAACTTAATAACTTTTGTTCCCACCTTGACCAAATTAGAGGCCTTAAATTCATAAGAGCAGCCATTTTGAAGACCTTTGCAGCTGTCATTAGGAAAGATTCCTGAACAGGACACCTTCACCTGTCTTACTCCCTCTGCCACCACCTCCATTACTGCTAAGAAACAGGAGAAGGAAACAAATTACCTGAGTGTAACTGACTTGGAGTTGAATACTCAACCCCTGCAACTTCAGTCCGAATAGATGTTCTTCAAGCATCTGGGACTTGGCTGAATCCCACCAAACTAAGAACNCTGCAGAGGCCTGTCCTTAGCTCCCCTTCTGTGGATGTAACATCAAATGAAGTTGGACGTGCTATGCTCCTCATGGCTGCAGTCATGGTGTATTTTTAGAAGTTTTCTTCTCAATACTTTAGGAGCGTATACTTCACTATTCCAAAGTTGTCCTCTTTTGGCAGGGAAAGCAATTGAACAGGGAAGGTCATAGTCAGATAAAGAAACAGCAGACCGTAGAACATGCTCTCGCTAATCTTTAAAACAACAGGGTAGATTTGAAGACACTCTATATAACTAATAGNGTAGAACTAAGCATATCACACAGGCTTTCAGNAAATCAGAGAACACACTGCAGAAAGAACAATTCTTAATCACTGCAAGGAAGTCATGCAGAAAATACTGCGTGTACCACATCCCAGATAATAACGCAGCCTCAAACCACACCATCGTGTCTTTTCCAAAGGGGAAGGACACAGACCACACTCAGCAACCCTCTATTTACAGGGACACAAAGCTAGAGTGAAACGAATTCAATTGCTTGAGCAAAAGAAGACTGCATGAAAATAAAGGGCAGCAGCCACAACNAAATCATTTTGCACACCAAAAAGATGCAAACATGTTAGGAAGCTTAAGACTGAAAGAGCAAAGGGCGCCAAACCACTGTCTTGGCTTTCNTGGAGGATGGAGGGAGTCAATGATGTTTGCTGTCACACTAAAAACTCACAGATGCTAATGTTCTCCACATGAAGGTTATCCAAAGCCTATTAGAACCATGGTGCNCAGAGAAACNAGACAGCAACATGGGGTTTGGGGAGGAAGGAAAGAAACAGTAAATGCNTTTAAATTATGTAAAGTATTTACNTGTTTAGAAATAAATTTTTCAGGCCTAAATTAGTGGTGAGCCAACTGCTCAATTTGAAGTGAGAGCTTGTGTCTCTTTCATAACTCTTGAAATTTATGTTGATACTCGGGGTTGTCTGGATTCATAGGATTGAGCTGTTATGATTTTAATTAAACTTGCCAAGTGACATATTAAAAGTAGATCTAACTGAAGACACAATGAAGCAACAGGGTGGAGCTTAGTAAAATATTAAGCACTCGTGTTTTGTGGTTTCTCTTCAAATGCCAAAGGAGATTGAACTGGAGCGAGGGAATATTGGCTAATAAATTTCCAGAGGAAAAATGGCACTGCATCTTTTGT
>LZPO01097407.1:83781-102039 GCA_001675575.1 Neotoma lepida
GGAAAAAAGAAAGCATCTTCAACAAATGGTGCTGGCATAACTGGATGTCAACATGTAGACGATTACAAATAGATCCATATTTGTCACCATCCCCTCTCTTTTCTTATTCTCTTTGTCTTATACTGTATTTTCCAATTTGTTTAATCTCCAAACCACTTCAAGGAAATTTACCTTNGTCTGTCCAATTCCAACAGTTTCTCCAGCTGACCTTTAGGACAAAGACATCTTCTTTAGGATGACTCTAATAAAATTTCATTATGTTTTCCCATCTGCTGAGTTTCCCGAATTGTGCTGAATTTATCTTGTGTTTTCATTTACAATGTTACAACAGACATACAAGCCAAGATGAANAATCATAAAAAGAAAGATGAGAAAAAAAATCACAAACATAGATATGCTACGGTATGCTTGGAGAAAGTGTGTCTGTATGTAGTGGGAATCAGGGAAGATTTTGTTCACAGAGGGGAGCATTAGGGAAGGCACAAATAAATATGCCTCAGTGTTGTGNATAAAATTGGGAGGAAATGTCCCACTCAAAAGAATAATCCTGTACCTAGACCGGAGGATGGCTGATTCGGTCCCACTAATAACATTCACCTCGCTGTGCAATTAAGATTTTCCTGGAATCAGCCCCACTTACTCCAGTGACATGGGTAAGCAGGATTTCTCCATCTTAACAGCTAGTGCAGAGTGAAAGTGGCAGTCCACCAGCAGCCAACGTAAGGAAAGGCTGAGTGGCAGTTCTAATTGACCATTTCTACCCATGCTCTGCCTCAGAATGAACAACATGAGCCAAGCTGTCACAGCTTCCTGCCAATCACAGGAGATCTGACCTAGAGGAAGCGCCATCTCAGAGAGAGCTGTTGATCTACTCACTAAATCAGGTTCCTTAGCATCTGCATCCGGGTTACCACAGTGAAGAGCATACCTAATCAAATCATAAAAATCATGAGTTTAGTGGACTAAGACAATGACTTCAAATCTGAATATGTGCTCTGGCTGACCAAACAAGAAACAATTCAGCACTTGACACCATCTTGTTGTAGAGTTGCGCATTTGTTCTTTGGGACGCTTAGCTTTTGCAGAGGTGTGGCCTAGGCAGCATGCAGCTTTCTAACACCAGAAANAAAACAATGAATTNACATCCTGAGATGTTTGGCTATGATAGAAAGGAGTTCAGGCAATTCCAGAGAATTACACAGGCAAATTCAATGCCACCATTTTCTGTTTTCCACCTTTTTACATCCAATGAGAAGTTTCTTCTCTGACACAATTCCGACAACAGATATGTCATAAGCAATGGGGACTGGAAGGAAAGAAAGGTCCACAAAAACAGAATAACTAGACAGGCAGTAGCTCATCAGCAACACAGATTCATGCTCAGCCACTGTGGGATTATCTTCTCTTAATAAGGCCAGACACATCGATATTTTAATGCCTCTACAAGAGGTTAGCAAAGTGACATTGGATGCTAGATCCATTGCTGAGGAACTAAGTAGAAAACACAGTATTTCAGTTAGCAATTGTCAGCCACATTCTCTCAGAGGACGGGACTTCTGCCTTCAANTTCTAAAGTTATCAAGGGACCCTGGGAAAGATGACAGGCTGTGGATTTTCCATCATATTCATCAGTAGGAAAAGAANGTCACCAGACAAAGAGCTGTCTACCCCAATTGGCCATCCATGTGTGGGCTCACACAGGTGTACTTGCNATTNTCAAGAGTCACCCAGATAGTTTCCAAATGGCAATTAATTCATGGAAGTTTGTATTGTTAGTCACAAGTATTCATTGCTCTTCCCTGGTGGAGAACTATATTTCTCNCCCCTTTTGATGAGATGAGACCATATGCCCTGCTACAGCTGGGGAAAAAATGTGTAGGGAGTGATGTGTGTCATCAATATACAGAAACTCGAAAATAGTGTGTGGTATCTAAGCTAGGTTTCTCTCTTCTGGATGACCAGCAATGTCTCAAAGAAGAATTGCTCTATCAGTCATATCTATCAAAATTCATAGAATAAGAAATAACACTTCCTAAGGCACTGAAATTTGCACATTGTTACCGAGCNATAACTTAGTCTATTCTAATATGTGTGCTTTACTAAAGCTAATGACCATCTATAATAAATCCAAGAAGGATGGCGTCTTTGCCAAGTTCAAGACAGCCAAGTTCAAGTGCTGTCTTTCTGTTGTCNTGCTCTCATTTCACCTCCATCCCATTTGTTATTTGGATTGCTTCTGTCTTTTATTAATCTAATCTGTCTGAAGGAGGGCAGCAGACACGGCAACTCCCTGCTTCATTAAAGTAGATACCTGTTCAGCAGATAATACTATGTTTAGTTCCCTAAGAGGAAGCAAACATGGGCATGATTATTATTAAAATATCTTTTTTCAGGGCCTGGAAAGATTCAGCTGTTAAAAGTACTTGTTGCTTTTGCAGAGGACCCAGGTTCAGTTTCCAGCAGCTCCAGACCCAAAGCTCTCTTCTGGTCTCTGTGGGCACTTGTATTCATATGCATGCAACACACACACACACACATAAAATCAATAAAAAATAAATAAAATAATCAGTTTCTTGCTTTTACAATGGACAGATATCCTCATATTATATAAAAGTCTATAACGTTAATATTAAAAAAACTTGATTGGAGAGCTGTGTGCCAAGTAAAGCTGGTGAGAATATAATATAATCCTGTTAGAAGCTGTAGAGGAAAAAAATGTGCAAATGTGAAACAGTCATAATTCATGGTAGCATTCCCATTATCAAAGTAAATATTAAATTATTATGCATAAAATCTATGCCATAGAAGGATGGGTTTATTTTTTATCCAATTTCTATGCACTGATTACCTTATAGGTAATTTTACTTTTTTTTACTTTTTCCAAAACCTGTTTGGAGTTAAACCATGTCCCTTATTTGTTACTGGAAAGAAAATTCCAGCTGTGCCACAACGNCAATGAGCACTGTGTGCTTCTTCACGTCTTAAGTGCTGTCCCTTGGCAGNCACACGGGATCTCTAGATCTGAATCAGTGAGGAAACCCCCAGATTCTTAACCACATAAGGAGAGAAGCAGTANGGCAGGGAGCCTGCAGTTTGCCATCACGGTTAGGAAACAGCATTTAGAACCATCAATGTCAGCTTTTACAAAGAAAGCACTGGAATCCTGAGGTTATGGAGCCTTTCCCAGACAGTGATGGATTTGGGGTCTTAGCTCTGGTGTTCTTCCCTAGGCCCAGTCAATAGATCTCATTTGAGATGATAGAATTTTCTTTCTTAAAGAGTGTGGAGTTTGAGAATTTGGGATAATAGAAATGTGAAAACCAACAAGCCACTCAAAATCAACACAAAGTTTAGAAAACCCCACACTGCCATCCTTTGCTAGAACTCCTCCAGCTAACAGGACCTCACCGCTCTCTGAGGCATCCATTCTGCTATGGAAACTTGTGGGGGTACTAATGATGTTTTCCTCGAGATGAACAATACTCGTGTGTAGTTCATAAAGCTGTCACAGTTCTATTCTGGTATACAAAATTAATCTAATCTAGTGATGTCAACAAAGAGCAAGAGTATTTGGGCAGCCAGGAAACTTTGACAAGTCTGGACACACTTTGGGTTGTTATAACTACCAAAAAGGCAACAGAAATATGGAGCACAGGCACCAAGGATACTGTTAAACATTCCGTGATGCACAGAACGGTAATAGGGAACAGCAAGCCCCCACATCAGGACTGCTGAGGCTGAGAAACTGATCCAGACCAAGTCTACTTGACATTGTTCGCTTTCATGTGCTTAAAAGAAGCTGNTGTTCCTCACTGCTGTCTCTGCTAAATCCCCCAGGCTTCTCAGCATTCTGTGCATGACTTTACTAATCCATCCCNCGGTGACCTCANGGCGTGCACTTCCTGTGCACCCATCATTTTTGACTTTTGAAACTCATATAGAAGCACAAAAGACCCTGGACAGCCAAAGCAATCCTGAGCAAAGAGAATACCGGTGAAGGTATCCCTGTCCCTGATTTTGAGCTATATTACTATAGCCATAGTAATAAAGGCAGCATGGCACTGACACAGAAACAGACTCAGGGTCATTGTGAGAGGATAGGGTGCCATTATGCAACCACAGCCAACTGATTTTTGACAAAGATGCCAAAATATATATTTTGAAGTGCTAAGAATCTTCATGTCTACATGCAGATTGCTTAAGCTAGGTCCCTTGTCTCTCGCCATGATAAAAATCAACTCCAAATGGATAAAGGATGTCAGTGTGGGACTCAAAATTCTCTTGGAGCTTTACAGGAAAAAGTTTAGAATACACTTCAAGATATAGGCACAGGAAAGGTCTTTGGGGGTAGTATTCCAGTCACTGAAGAAACAAGGCCAACAACAGATAAATGGGGTCTCACGAAATTAAAAAGCTCTATACAGCAAAGAAGCTGTCAATTAAGTGAAGAGGTTGTCCACAGAATAGAAGAAAATCTTGGCCAGCTATACATCTGATAGAGGGTTAATAGCTACAATATCCTAAAAACNAAACATCAAGAAAATAAACAACAGAGTCAAAAAAGGAAAGCTTGGAAGTGAGATGGCTCAGTGGATAAAGGTCTGAGCAATAACTCTGACAAGCCGAGTTTGATCCCTTGGACATACATGGAGGAAGGACGGAATCAACTCCCACAAATTGTCCTCTGCTGTCCAGTACCACACACATGCATGCCCACACATGAACTCACACACAGTAAATAAATTCCATAACACAAATGGGCATTTTGATTTTTTTTAATCTTGAAGTTAACTAAACGTTGAGTCTAATCTCTTTACACTTTTGGCCAATTTTACAAAGTGCTTATTACGTGCCATGGATTACCTTTAGGAAGGCCTCCAGTATCCAACCCTCAAAAGCCACAGAGATTATCCTAGATATCCCTGAAAAGCAGGGGGGTGCAGCTTGGGTTGGTGGCCACCTACAAGAATCATTTCCAGACATGCAGGATCCCTGGCTGCCCAAGTGGCCTGCTTGTGTCTGTTTGTCACCAACGTTTNTTTCTCTGAGTCACGGCATTGAAGNCCCAAATGACAAATACCCTGCCATGAAACCGGCCTGGTACAGGCACCAGAGCTACTTTATCAGAGAGCTACAGACGTGAAGACTTGGGTGTTGCGTAGAGACTCTGACCACTGGTGTTAAAGGCACCTGATGGAAACAAATGGACAAAGGAAGCCTGGATTTGGTTTACGGTTTCAAGACAATTGCAGTCCTTGGCAGGGACAAGAAAACCCATGGCTGTGTGAACACACGCAGAGCGCGCATGTGATTGGGTTCAAGGTGGTGGAAGACTAAGAAAGTGACTCCTCCCACGGAGCCAGATCAGGAACAACAGGCCGAAAGTGGGAGCAGGTACATACTTCAAAGACCTGCCCTCGCTTGCCTTCTACCACCCGCCCACCCCTACCTCTTAAAGCAACCCACCACCACCGCCGACGCTGCTGCCACCACCACCACCACCACCTCTGCCATCTTCAATAAACACAGGAAGCTAGGGAGTGAGGACTTAAATCACGATCCAGTGGGCGGCCTTTTCGATTCAAGACATTGACAGATGTAGATAGGGAATCGGAATAAGGGTCCAGGAAGGTGCTCCAACACTGAGGAGATTCTGAGGTAGGTAGGGGTCAGGGAGGCTTGCTGGAGGGAACTGCAGGGCTGTTGTAGGGCAATGAGTGCCTGGGTTCAGAAACAAGCTATACAGAAAGGAAGGGCCCCCGGAAAGCCAGAGAAACTCACCTCTCATACCACCACCTTTGCTGTTTTGCTCAGGAGGCAACCGTCTGTTACATAAAGAACTGGTCAGGGTAACCGCATAACTCAAGCAGTTTGTTTTCTCTTTCCTAAGGGAGTGATCGGGAACTGAGGCGATCTGGCAAGGTTAGGTTAGGAAGCTGCCAGCCGTAGGAAAGATCTAGGGCAACACTGCGTGGGCCATCACTTGCTGGGATTTGCAGCAACCTTTCCTTGTATGGCTTTGGAGTACTGGGGCTCCTTCCATGCTGTGCATCCTCTCTAAATGCTTCTTCAATCTGAGCCATGAACCCCATTANTGTGCCTGTCATGCGCACTCCAAAAGATGCTCAGGGTAGCAAGTGGAGANCTGCACAGAGCATGTGGTTCACTCTTGCCCTGGAAGCACTTGGCTTTCTGCTGGCCAATGTCCCACACATTCCCCTGTCCTCCTGTTGGGATCTTTCAGTGAGTTAGCAGTGGCGCAAAATGGCTTCCTCCTTCATTAACAGCTCCAGAAACCTGACATTTCTCAGCAAANTTTGGTAGTTCAAGCATTTCACAGAGCTCTGGAGTGAGAGCCTTGTTTTTTGTCTTCATTGCTTTCAGTATTCATGAAATGGCTTAATATGGAGCAGGCTGATGTTCAGGGGAGAATGCTCCCCTCCAACATAGCAGAGCTCACGCTGCTGCACTGCATGCAAGCCGAAGATGTCACCCACAGTAAACATGAACTGCTGTGGCAATGGGAAGCTGAAGGGGAAGCACCAGGGTGGGGGTGCACTGGAGAGAAGGGGAAAGATGCATTTGATTGTGTTTACACGATTCATTCACAGCACAGCAGGCAGCATTCACACCCTAATACTCACCCTAACGTAGATAATTTGATTTTCAACCTAGTTAGCATGCATTCAGACAGAGCAATACATGAAAATATGTGCTTTAGCGGTGCATGTTAACCAAGGTTGCACACTTTAAGTCGGAATGTATTAGAGGTGAGTGTTGAAGTTGGTGATTGTGGAAGTCCTAAAAATTTCCATTCAACACATGGCATGTGTGTTGCAATAAAAAAAGAGAGAGATACATATTAGCTCTCTTGCATGAGAGCCAAATACATATATATGCATATGCAGTGATAATAATCGATTGATTTTTTTTATGATTTAAAGACTCCCAAAAGAAAAGGAGAACATAGCCCTATCCCACATGATTAAAAACATCACTGTTTCAGCCAGGCAGGAAACTGTAAAATATCTAGCCTGATCCTCTTGTGTGGTGAGCAAGCAAACCAATCTAAAAGCCCTGAGGTGGCTTTCCGGATGTAAGGTGAACTCAGNCAGCCTTCTGTTGTTTCTGCCTTCTTCCCATTAGGACTAATTAAATAAAATGTAGGCAACCATCTAGTTGCATCACACAGTTAAAATCAGAGCTTTTCCAGGACAGGTAGAATATATGTGTGTCCCCACCAAGGCCTTACCCCTCCTGACCTCCAGGCCACAGACTTGTCAGCCAATATGTGTGAAATCTTGACTCACTGTGCCTCTTGCCTCCCCATTGCCCTGCTCTCCTTACCTCTCTCGGTGTTACTCGATGCTCTAGTTTCCTTTCTGTAGCTATGATAAGCACCCTAACAAAAGCAACTTTGCAGGGAAGGGGTTTATTTGGCTCACAAACCCAGGTCGCAGCCCATCACTTCAGGAAAGTTGAGGTAGGAACTGAAGCAACTAGACATATTATAACAAGTAAGAGACCAGTGAGATGGCCCTGTGGGAAGGGCACTTGTCACCAAGCCTGATTGTCTCAGAACCTACATGGTGGAAGGAAGAAACTGACTTTCACTAGTTACCCTCTGACCTCCACAGAGACCCCATGGCATGCCAACATGCAAAAATATGAATAAATAAATGTAAAAATATAGAAGAGATGGCTCAGTGATTAAGAGTACTTTTTGCCCTTGCAGAGGACTTGAGTTTGGTTCTCAGCACCCATGTTAGCAAGTTTACAGCCATCTCTAAGTCCAGATCCAGGGAATTCTGTATCCTCTTCTAGTCCCCATTAGTACCTATACACACATGGCACACACACACACACACACACATACACACACACACATACACAGAGAAAATAATAAAGTTAAAATCTGAAAAACAAGATGACAGAATAACAGGAAATCTATCACAACCATGCTCACCAAATTGATTTAGATAATTCCTCATTAAGACTCTCTTCCCTAGTTATTCTAGGTTGTGCCACATTGACAGTTAAACCCAAACTGCACAGTCAATAAGGAAAATCCCTTGCTAGCAGAAAGATATAATGGAAAGCAGTGATCTTGGAGGATCTTGGTCTTGAACGCTACGATGACCTTCTGAGCTTAGTTATTGCTTCCAAGGGAATTACAAAGTTGAGAGTTGAGACTGACTTGTGACTTGTGATTGGTGACAGATAAATTCCTTTGCCAAGTATGTTAATGTGAGTCTTTCTTGTTTGGTGGTAGAACAAGCAGACACCTGGAACACAGCAGAGAAGGAAAGGAAAGAGCAGACCACTTCAGAAGGCGATGAGGGAAGACAGCCTGAGAGGAGACAGACTCTCCTCAGCCCTGACTGCATACTGCGACATGCCCACATTTCCTTCAGATCACAAATTACCAAAGGATTTTGATCACAGAGGTCTGAGAGGTTAGAGGTAATGAGCTGGAAAATCTCTCAAGGGACCAGGACCAGCACCAGATTTGATGAGAACCCAGTCATGGCCCCAAACCATGAGGCCCACATAAGACCTATGGGAGAAAGCATTTAGAGTACTCAACAAAAGCTGTCTGAAGCAGTAGTTTTTAAGGGAAGTGTGAGACATTTGCTCTAGAAACAAGATGCCATGCAATGTGTAAGAATGAATTAGCTCCTAAACAGCCCAGTGGTGGAGGAACATAATCGTTCTCCAGTGGTTCACNCACAGGAGTGGAGCTGCTCGAAGGCTCTCAGGCTGGACTGCCCCAGTTTACTCCTGCTCCTCCCACTCACAGTGTGGACTTTGGGGGGTGACTTAACCCCTCTTCATAATGGATTCTTCAGCTATTAGCAAGCATATATTCTTTCTAGGGTCAAATTTGGGGACGATAAATTGTCGGAATGGAGTGCACACACTGAACACTCATTAAAAGGTTCAGTTCCGTGGATCATTCTGCCTTGATGCAAACCCCGGGCCAGAAACCAAAGACGACAATGATTTCCTTTTCATAGCTTGGTTATTCATAAATAACTGTAAGAACCAGGCTCTAGATGTCTTCTAGCGTCCTCTACAAGTGCATTCAGCTTCTGAGAAAGGAGACCTCTGCATTTGGATGGANTCTGCTGTTTTCTTACACCACAGTGTTACTTGTGTTTGATGACTATTTTTATTAGGCTGACATTGTTGACAATTAAAGAATTAAAGGAGCAAAGACCTAACACCTCCTAGCCCAAAGAGTAACACAAATGTTGTACACAAACCTACAGAAAGAGGCAGAAACCTTATCCTGGTCTTTTCTCTCAGGCTTTCTCTCTACGCTGAGCTGTCCCTAGACAAAGGAGAGAACTGCTCCTGTAAAATGATGGTCTCCATGGTNCTTCTGACAGAATGCATTCATTTCCCTAGAACGGAGTGCCAACTAGGCCCAGCCACCTTCTGCTCCCGGAGAATGATTGCCTCAGCCCAGTGCTCAGGAGGCCAGCAGTGAGTCCATGGTCACTGGGGCCTGGGCTGAGCTCCTGCAGCCTCTCTCCCTTCCCCCAGCCCTGGCAACCTTGGCAGGCCCCAGTTCTGAGGCTGTACTTCCCCACCGATGTGGAAATTGTCAGATGTTATGGTGGTTTAAGTGTGCTGTTGACACTTTCATCAAAGTATCGTGCTCCCAGCTCACGCTAAGCAAAGCAGCTGGTGAATGCTANGCCGTGGCTGCAGATGGATTGGTGGTGGCAGGCCCAGAGCTCACCACCCCTACTTAAACAGGTGTTTGANTCTGTATTTTCCAGGTGGCCAGAAGGAGCCTGATTATTCAGTGAGAGTAGAAGCTACACGGAATAGGAATAGCTCTCCAACATTGGCAAGAGGGAGCAGTCAGCCACTTGGCTTTAATCCATCTGTTCACAAGACATGGTCTTACAGCCAGAACTTTTCCGTTGGAGACTTCATACTGACTTTGAATTTTAATGGTCAGGCCAGCAAGGGGATTGTGGTGTCGACCCTCATGCTTTGTCAAGAGCTGTCTTGTTGCCTGTGGGGGCGCTAACTAGGTCACCAGAATTGGAGGCCACTGGAGTTTTCAGCCAGGGCATTGCTCCTTCATCAGCCCAGCTGTCAGGTGGAGCATGAGAAGATGAAGTTGCCACACCATGTTATATTTCTCCACAGCCATGGCCCCACCATCAGAGATCCTCTATGGTCCCTGGGAATGACAGGCACCATCAACAGCTAGCCACAAAACCACAATGCAAAAACAAACAGCTGTTCATTTGAAGGCAGACATCCAGAAAGCATACATGCATCTTTTAGCAACGAGAAGATTCACAAGTGAGATTTCAGTGCAATCAGGGTAAAGGAGATTGGAACCACCTGTCTGTTTGAGGGTTGCCTCAGATGAGCACAAAGGACCCTGAAGAACTCTTAATTGGAAAACTTTAAGGGGAAATAGCATGATGTCAACAGGAAACATACTCAAGTGTAGAAATAAACTAAGATCAGAATAGTCCCCAGCAAGAGTTCCACAACTGAACATGAAGAAGCAAGAAAGCCAGTTCATTTCCTTCACAGCTCAGAGCCTACAAATCCCTGGGGAGCCCTTCAGTATAAACTGGGGCCTCCACACTCCTATACATGAGNGGTGGGTGGGCAGAGAATGCACAGCTCTCAAGTCCTTTCCAAAGACTTGGAATAAGTTGAGTAAATCTGTCATGACTTATAAACGGGAGAGAAGAGTGGGAATGAGCCTTCTCATGGGGCCACCTGCCCCAGGACTGGTGCTGTGGGTGCCCCTGCTTTTCCCTGGCTCCTGGGACACAGGAGACTGGAGGGGACAGGAAGACAGCTGTCAGATTTCACATGGCACTCACTGTTGGCAAAGAGACAAGACTAGCAGCAGCCAAAACCTTGTCATGATCCAATCAGTCCCACAATGGTGGGGCCTTTTCTGGCTAGTGACAGGTCACAGGAGTGTGGGAGCTCATGTGACCCCCACATCTGAGTCTCTAAATCATACTGCTTTCCCTCCAGAAAAGCCTGTGTGAGGAATTTCTTGTGCAGAGTTTGTTTGTATAATGAAGCAATGTTGCTGGGATCATAAGCAGGTGTCTTCTTAGTATTATTTATATATAATTGATAGCCTAACTTGCTTAGAAATTGATTAAAGAATTATACAGCCATATATACTAATATAAACAGGCTAGTCTTGTTTCCATATCAGCACTCTTGAAATTTGAGGTCAAATGACCCTTATTTGGGAGTCCTATCCTTTGACGTATACAATGTTTACTACCCCACTCCAGCGTCCACTCACTGCATAAAGAGTACACACCCACCCCCAGTGTGGCAGTGAGAAATGCCCCAGCTAGTGCCAAATGTTCCTGAAGAGATGTCCAAATAGTCTCTGGTTAAAAGTTGCTACACAAAAGTAAAGTGATATAATACAGAAATATGTATATGCGTATCAAAAATTGTAGAAAGAAATTGGAGATCTAATTGAGCTTAGTCTGAGCAAGTTCCAAATGCCAGAAGCTGGTGTGGGAACTTTTAGTCCTTGAATTGTCAAAATGTCTTGAGCACTTTCTGGAAGCAAAGCTCCAAGCCCTGGTTCAGAGCAGATTCCATTCTACCAAGTGTGGTTTTAAAGGATGGACACTGTGCTGTGAATCAGGAGGAAATACTCCTAGGCACTGAAGGATCCNTATCATTATCTGCTATCAAAGCAAAAAATAAATACAATTGAAATCAAGGCAATTATTCTGGTAAGTAAGAAATTTACAAAATTAGCAAAAGGCCAAAGGGAGGAAAACTAGTTACAAAGTATTAATATGTAAGTTCACCAGTACTACATGGTCCTCTTCGCTGAAGTCACATCACGTCTGTTAGACTCCAAACCTCAGCCCGGGTAAAGCTACTGCTGTGTCAGCCTACACGGATCACTGTCTCCACATCATTGCAATGGCCTTCCCTGCTACCCATGCCTCATCTACAGCAGGAAGTCCACGGCAAAGGCTGGTGTGATAGTTTGAATGTAACTGCCCCCCCAAGCTCATAGGGAGTGGCACTATAAGGAGGTGTGGCTTTGTAGAAGTAGATATGGCCTTGTTGGAGGAATATATGCTCAAGCCATGCCCAGTGTCTCAGTTCACTTCCTGTTGCCCCTAAATCAAAGATGTGGAATTCTCAGTTCCTTTTCCAGCACCATATCTACCTGCATGCCACCATGTCCCACCATGATGATAATGGACTCAACCACCGAAACTAAGCCACCCAATTAAATGTTTTCCTTTATAAGAGTTGTCGTGCTCATGGTGTCTCTTCACAGCAATAGAAACTCTAACTAAGACAGCTGACTTCCAGCATCCTTGAGACATATACTCTAGTCACTAGCCTTTTCTGAAACTACCACTTGTTTTTATTTTTGTTTTTTCTACGTTTACTCAGATTTTTCGCTGAAGACTGATCTTCAGGGTGAGTTTGGTACTGTGGCCTGTGAGAAAGCAGACTTGAGTAAGGTGAGAGCTTCCTAGTACTTTAGACCTCAGAAGCATCAGTTGTCCATGGANTTGAAAGTGAGTCAGTCCTGCACACTGAGATATACATCGATGCTCCCATCTGACCCCCACACCTGTGCCCTCCNCTCACTCAACCTTTGCACCTGATATGGTGGCAAAGCGCAGGCCCATGGAGCAGCGTAGCAGCATGGGAAAGCTGTTTCTCCGCGTTGCTACCAGAGCTGAGGAGTAGCTCTGTTCATCATACAGTTTAAAATTATGGGATTTGGGACAAAGCCTGGGGATTTGTGTCAAACCGATAAATCCCCAGGAAAGGAAGGCTGCAAAGCTGACATGGAAGAGCACACCCAGGAGGAGAAAGCAGTGGGCTACGGGGCTCTTTTCGAAGGCCTGAGGGATGGGTTTCATCCCTGCTCAGAACTGTGCCTCACAGTACAAACCAAAAGCAGGAGCCAAGCCGGAGACTGGAGCATTGGCGAGCCACCCCCCAGTCAATTACTCAGTACTTGGAGACGAATGAAGGTATCCCTCGAGTCATTCTACTTTGCAACTTTTATGTGAAGTTTTGACAAATGACGCCAGTGAAAGGTACAAGAAAGTGATTAAAACCAGCCCTTGCAAGAGCAGGGTAACTCTTCAGGGCTTGAGTCCTCTTCCATCGTTTCCCCGATGCTATTCTGAACCCCCAATCCCACCACTGCCTTGAGTTTTCCAGAATTTTCTACACTTATTTTTCTTTGAATTTAGACATTACCTGCTTGTCTCTCTCCCTCTGTCCTTCCCTAATACATGAGTTTGCTTGCTGAGATTGTTTTTAAACAATCCATTTGTATCAAAGGGCCTGTATTGAAAGTATTCATTCAATATGCTACAATGCTAATTCACTTGCTACAGTGGTGGTGCCATTTTCAGCACGGATTAAGCAACAAGAACTTAGCCCAAAACCCTCACAAGGAACCTTTTCTGTTNGTGAAATCACCCAGGGATCCTGTTAAAATGCAGATGGTCTATCAGTAAAGGAGACAGACAGACTGGGAATGCCTCTGGAGTAGTGGTTCTCAATATGTGGGTCATGACCCCCTTAGGTGAAGAAACCCTTTCACAGAGGGTCACATATTAAACATCCTGCATATCAGACATTTACATTACAATTCATAACAGTAGCGAAATTACAGTTATGAAGTAGCAATGAAAATAACTTTATGGTTGGGGTCACCACAACATGAGGAACTGTATTAAAGGGTTGTAGCATTGGGAAGGTTGAGAACCACTGGTATAAAGGGACCAGGTCAGTCTCTTCNATAACCCATGGAAACTGCAGAGATTCTGCATGCTGTGCCCCCGGCTGCTGCTGCTGCTTCACAGGCAGGGCAAGGCAGGGCTGCTACTGACCTCTAATTTCCAGGCTTTGCCTTTGATTTGGCTGCCTGATTCATCAAACTACAGTCGAGGTGGTGAGCTATAAAAAGACCCAACCCCATCGATCGAAAAATACAGGGCTCAAGACACTCCCACACACTAATGTCTCACGCTAACTGGGCTAAATCAGAGTAACTGTAATCACACAGGGCTCTGTCCCCAAAGAGGCCCCAGATGAAGTGAGAAATATCGGAAGGCATTGAGAATGGCAAGGAAATGAATGATACTCAGAAACAGCCATTGTCGACTTAGTCTCAATCTCACCTGCATTACTCAGAGCTATTGGGAAATGTCACCCTGCCCACTGGTGAAGATGAGGCACCACTGCCCCCCACCACACTCAGTGGCAGGAAATAACTCACCAACATGCCAGTGAGGTTCTGGAGGGAAGACAAGACCAAGTCACTTGTGTAAGTGGGTTATGAAAATACAGTTAGGAATCCAGGACTAAAATAACAAATGGTTTGATTTCATATCAATGTGCCGCTTTTCAGGAATCAAGCATCTCCTCCCTTTCACCCTGTGTAAAGTGACATATGAGTTATTGGTAGTAAACCACATTTTCGTGTCTGTCCAATCCATCCATTGGTCTTTGAAGACCATCACTCTCAAGCCTCACCAGCATTTGTTACTTGGCATAAGCCTGGTGAGTGGTTCTAACCTAAGCCACAGCTAGGGTTAGCATACAGTTTGTTAATACTGGCTATATATTTTTTAAAGAAATACATTTTTTTAAAGTGGCTTCTATAAGCTCTTTCATCTCTATTTACAACCATTTCTATAACACAAGCTGTTTTAAAACCAATACAGCTACTATTAGTGGCATTATTATGTCTCNGTTCATGTTCAATAAACCTATGTACGGATAATGTGAAGGACAAGCAGACTCCCTTTCAGGGCACCAGGTGGGAAGTGTTTGGACCACGAAGCCATTAAGACTAAGGAGCTATGAGTCTCTTCTGGCATACAAGACGGCTTCTATCAACAGCACTGGATGTGATGGCATGGAGAGTAATTGACAGGTAACATTGCAGAGCTTCACTCATTTACAATAGTACAAACATCTATTNACTTTGGAAGACACAGAACACAGAACATACTGGGTGTTAGAGTGCAGAGGACCTGGACTAGTGAATAATAGCAGTATGTGGACCATGACCTTACTCTGCATAAAAGACCAGCATGGCGTGTGTCAGAATGAGGCTCACAAAGGAAAACTCAAAGAAATCCCCTGGATGAACACTCTGGAAGTACAGGACTGAGCTTGGTGGTACCTATCTAGTCTCTGACTATTCTTTTTTTCTTTTCATTTTTTTCAACTGTCCTTCAAGGGGACTGAAAAGCAATTTTCATGCAGTGGCTCTAAATATCAGTTTATCCCTCTGACAGAGTTCTGGGCATGCCCAGTAGGGATGATTTAACACTGCATTGATGGCTTGCAACAGAAGAACGTCATGTGAAAAGGTAGTGTGCCACAGCTAATGGGCTCTTGTTTCAAAGGGATGCTATGTGTACATTACCAGTGTGTGGAGAAGGTGCAGAAAGGCCCAGGCAGCCATTAGGAATGGAGCGTTGCTGATGATGAAAAGGCACTTTGCTGGTGAGGGAATGGTGGGAGAGAGAAGGCTTATCTGTCTTTTTGATTAGAAATGCATGCTTCCTTTCATCATCTGAGCTGAAAAATTGGCTTCTGCTCTTGGTTTATGAAACCATTTTTCTTTTTCCTTTCTTCCCAGGTTTGCAAACTGCTTAATAAATTAGTTACTGTGAGGTGTATGGGTGCCACAATAACCTTAGAGGCTTTTCCCAAATGCATCCTTAATATTTTATAAGTATTTAAATAGATTTATTCAATTTGAAGTGGCTGATTTATTAATGTTGGCATTCTGGCACAAAACAAGGGTTCTATGCAGATTTAATTGATCAAGAAGAAACATCGAAGAGGTGTTTCTGATGCATTGAAAGGTTTTAGGAAATTAGAGCAAAATGTTTGGTACAACTAATTGAACAGAGCAAAGAAACATCTGAAGCCCAGGCACTTGAAATGAGTGTATCAAGTCTAGGGATACACAAGTGTTCTCATGGTTCATTCATTTACTAATGCGTTCACTCTTTCTTGCATCCAACCAGCAGCATTACAGAGAGTATTGGTTACCGATACCTTTCTATCATTCTGTGAAATCCAGCCTAAAAAATAATAGAACAAAAACATAAGGGTCTATTTGTCTTTAACAACAAAAGTTAAGTCACCATATGTATGTTTTCATTTTTGCATCACATATAAAAAGGTAACACACCTACCCTCTTCAAAGTCTGCTAATAGGTTCAAGATTTGGGGCTCCATTGGGTTGCTCTTCTCACCAGCAGAAGGGATAAGTCCACAAGACTTCCTAAGCAGTAACCTTGCGACAGAGGTCTGAACAGGCTGGCAGACCAGTCATACCGGGGGAGTCCATTAGACTCTCTACTGTAGCAANGATGATTTAAAGACCACCCTGAGCCACTCATCATTCAGCCCGAGTTCAGGAAATCAGACTCCAGTGGCATCAGGCATTCAGACAGAATCCTTGCTATGTGTCCAGGCAGTCTGTGAAAAGCTAAATTCCGTTCGATTAGACAAAAGCCAACTTGAGGATTTAACTCAAATCATGGAGCTTCAAAGAAAGTCCTAGGAATTAAAGAGAACATAAATCATCTTTTAAAAACATGTTTTTCTTGTTTACTGGATTGTATGTGCATAATACTTGTTGAGTATTAAATCTAAATATCAGACAGACAGTCCTAAAGAGGATGGAATATGCTGGAACATTCACAATGATCAGTGTCTTGCAGCTTAATAGATAATGCCCCCGTGATACCTGGGAGAGTATGTGAACAATTATGGTAATTATCCATTCTGAAAACTATTTTATAGAGATATGCTACAAAAGAAAATAAATTACACTGGCCTCTAAATGATTGGAAGGCAGCAGCTCATGTGTTGCCTTTCCGAGGCCTTTTCTTTCCTAGTGTCTCTTTGACTAAGAGACTTGAAAATTATACCATTTGTGTTAGGACCAAATGCAAATGGAATAATTGTCCCTTCTCTAATCAAAACACATTTGTGGATTGAAATACCACATGGGGCAATTTTCAGTTAATCATGGATGTTAATAAATATGACTCTAAGCTCATAAACAAACATTACTTTGGATAATATAATATAGGAAATGATTGTTAAGCTTGATCAGACATGTAACAAAAACTGAACTTTGCAGAAAGTCAGCAAATTAACTCTGAGAACAGAGACGGGCATCAACAGTAATGAAAGATTAGATTTAGATACAATGTTTAGGCACATCACACATTAATGTTAGGAAATGTTCGAGCTGGCTTTGCTAAAAAATGGAAATATTAATACTGTGTGAGTATTAGCTTCTTCAAAGAGCNAAAGCTAGAAGCTTTGTGATTAGTAATAACAAAGGACTAGAAAATCAGGTTCAGCACCATCAAGATCACTCAGAGCCTGCGCTGCATCAAAGATGCTAACGGATGCTAGTGCTCACATGTGAAATAAGAATGTTTGTGCTCATTCTTCTTCCATTGCTGGGCTTGTAAGCCAGTATATGAGCCGTTTGCCACCCCTTTCTCTAGCCCTTACTAATATAATGCATGCGGGTTTTTTTTTTGGTAACAAAATGCCTCAGTGGGGATCAAAGTATCTCAATCCTCTGTAAGAACAAGGATAGAAAGTNCCACAAAGCTGCTGCGCACAGGAAAGCTTGCCGTGCCTTCTCCACTTCCTGCCACACATTTCAGGTAGAAGCACTCAGAGCTGGAGAGATGGCTCAGGGGCTGCCTTTACAGGTGACCTAGGTTTGGTTCCCAGCACCCATAACTCCAGTTCCAGGAGGTCTGACTCCCTCATCTGATCTCCAAGGGCACCCAGCACACACATGGTGCACATACATACATACACAGAAGTGAAACACTCGCATGCATATATAAAATAANTAAATAATAAAAAGGAGTATGACAACATTAAAACTACAAAACTGAAGCAAAGCCTAAAAACACTTTTCTAAATTTATTTTTTTATTGTAATATGTTCCTCAAAAATGAACTTTTTCACTCCTGAGAATAGGCAGAGTGCTTCTTCATGCACTCAGGGCTCTGTAAGGCAGGCCTGTGGTGGGGTCTTCAACACAGTAAAAGAAACTGCCTTGAAATGAAAGCAATGGCAGAGTGTGCCAACACCTAGACTTTAGGAAAAGCATTGCCCTGTCAGTTGCTAGATTTTATCTCTAGGTCAGTTTGCAGATCAATTCATATACCAAAGCAACTGACTCTA